>CAUYQU010055525.1:0-27236 GCA_963574635.1 Cheracebus regulus
TCACTCTCTAGTTGGCAGGAGGTGTTGAATGTCGCCCAGTAATTGAGGGCTGCTCATGTTTGTGTAGAAAAGCCAAGCACAGGCCCATATTCTAGAGGATTGCTTGTGGCAGGCAGAAGGCCATCAAAGGCAAACCGAAACCAATGAAAAGGTATACTTCGAAGCTAATGGAGCACATCAGACTGGTGAAAAATAGATTAACAATAGCATTTGGAGCAAAACTTAAGCATAGTGCTTGCCTGAGAGGACTTGCGGCCCTTTAAAATTGCCAGTGGGACCAGGCATCATGGCTCACACCTGTAATCCCAGCACGTTGAGAGGTTGGGGCGGGTGGATCACTTGAGTCCAGGAGTTCCAGACCAGCCTGGGCAACATGGCAAAACCCCGTCATTTCTAAAAATACAAAGATGAGCTGGGCATGGTGGTGCTTACCTATAAGCCCAGCTACTTGGAAGCTGAGGCATGAAAATTGCCAGAACTTTTCGTGGGAGAGGCAGAAGTTGCAGTGAGCCAAGATCATGCGAGCACTCCAGTCTGGATGACAGAGTAAGACTCACAAAAATAAAATAAAATTTCCAGTTGGTGGGACTGTAGACAAGGCAAAGATGTTCCACCTTGGTTCCACAGTTTCAACCAAAAGTAAGGCAATGACGAAAATCCACTTTTGCGTACCTAAGGGCAATGCCCAGATATTTGGAATCATATATCTGATATTTAAGTTTTTGCATAGAAAGCAGGTATACATAGTCAAATTTGATCAGGAAGTACAGTTTCAATCTCACATTAACCTTAAGTCTTTCATAGTCTGAAGAGACCATATTCACAGTGATATCAGGACCAGACATTTTAAATAAAATCATGGGAATAATGTTCTTTGTTTATGTCACAATTGCACTAAGCCATCGGTCCCCAACCTTTTTGGCTCTAGGGACCAGTTTCATGGAAGACATGGAAGACAGTTTTTCCATGGGCAGGAAATATAGATCAGGATGAAGCACTTCCACCTCAGATCATCAAGCATTAGTTAGATTCTCATAAGGAACATGCAACCTAGATCCCTCATATGTGCAGTTCACAACTGGGTTCGTGCTTCTATGAGAATCTAATGCCACTGCTGATTGACAGGAAGCAGAGCTCAGGTTGCAATGCTCGCTCACCCAACACTCACCTCGTGCTGTGCATCCCAGTTCCTAACAGGCCACAGAGCAGTATCAGCCCATGGTTTGCAGACTCCTCCTCTAAACAGTCCAAAATGGCTTACCAAATACAGCCTTAATATGCAAGATATTCTCACTGTGTGCTGTAATTTCCTTATCATAAAAGATGGAGTTAGTTAACAAAATTATAAAAAGACATACATAATATAATATAAAATATAATCCAAATAATCATGGCTCTTTCCTTATGACTTTCTAAAATGTAATATTTTTCTTGGAAAATGTCATAACTTGTAAGTGTGGCAAAAACTCACTAGAAACAGCATTCTGAGTGCTCAAGTGACAGCATTGTTAAAACACTCCGAGAGTATGCATTTAATATTCTATATTAAGGCCTCTCTACTCCCATAATTTCCCCTACATAGCACTATGAAGTCATGTAAGGGTAGTCAGAAGGAAACAAAACTATTAAAAATATCCTCCAAAACTGAAAAGATGCCAAAAAGTCACACAAGGACTTAATAACCACAGTATTTACAATGGAAAATAATGCTTCTGCCAGAAACTCTGTTTTTACTAGCCAGGCTTTTTTTCATGTTTAATTTTATATACAAGCTTTTTGCCTAGATTTATGATTAAATTGTTTTCTTTTCAACTCCCCTTTGTTACCTTGCTTTTATCAATACTGATGATTTGAATTCTACAGCAAAGCAAACAAAAGTAAAAACCAACTTCTTTACACACTGCTGATTAGGCCCAGCTCTAATCACTGAGGCAACTGTGGGAGACAGATACTATTGTGCTGCTCTGTACACGCGAAAGAGCTGAAGCGCACAGAGGCAGATTAACTGCCCAAGGTCACACAGTTGCTAAGTGGAAGAGCTGGGAATTGAACTCAGGGAAGCCTGGCTCCAGAGCCTACGTTTCTACCACTTTTCTAAGCTGTCCTATTATAGCATTTCTAGAATTCTCAGAACAGCAATCCAGTGATGTTAGCCCAAACTCATCAATTTTGCAAGTTACAGGATCTGACTGCTCCTTAAACAAACCTTTCTCAAGCACGAATTGGATTCATGTTTTCACATCTGTACAAAGGACATAGAGACAGAGTGGGGGGAAAACTGTGTCTACTCCTGAAAGATTCAGAGTCTCTGAGTAAGATGAAGTCATAGAAGTTTCATTTGTCCTTTGGCAAGGGGAGGGACTGAGCTTAGTTCCTAACAGGCCATGGACCAGTATCAGCCCAAACTGCCACATCTGCTCAGCACTTCCTCTTCCTCCTCCCAAGTCATTCATTCTGGAGTGAGGGGGAGCCTTCGCTCTACTCCCCCCAGCTCTTTCCTGCACTGGGCTCCTGCCCCGGACCACCCTCCGCATGAACTCCTCATGTTCTCCATAGGTTTCCTCTCTTCAGTGCAGCCATTACTTCACCATCAGGTAAAATATCTTCCCCTATTACTGTTTTACTCACAGGAGAAAGTTCAGCCTCCTTAGGCCAGCACTGAAGGCCCCAACTTATCTGCTGCAACCCAGAGTCACCTCCTGCCATACTCTGGGACAGTGTGCTCCCAACATAGGAGTACTCCCTGGCTCCTCCACCTTTGCCGGGGCCATTGTCTCTTCTCATCTTCTTTCGTGGCCTTTTGCCATGTCCTCCGTGAAGCCTCCTGAACTCCAGACCTTATAGTGAGAGGTAAAATATCCCTCCTCTCTGTGCTCCTGGACCTCTGAACCTGCCACTATCAGAGCATTTGACAGAAATTTTGACAGCCTTCAAGAGCACAAGGGATCCTCTCTTCCTCCCCATTCCCTCTAAGTTGCAACCCCCCTGAGGGTAAGTCGCCACATTTTCCAGCCCGTGGGATCTATCACGGAGTGCCAGGAACCTGAAGGTCAGTATACCTGCATCCCTACTGGAACAGAATGTTCTGCAGCCACCCTGCTCTACAGGCTGAACCTAGGGTCTAGGTTCTCTAATTTGTCTCTGCAGAGACAAATTAGAGCCCCACTCTGCTGCCCCAGCCAGCCCTCAGCCTCAGCTGCCGTCTCTCTCCAGAAAGGCCACTGCAGCCCTCTCTGCACCCCCTCTGTGTCTGCGCATGTCTGTGAAGGGCAGTGCAAAGCAGAGGGCAGTAAAATGAGGCACAAATTCACATTAAAATATATACAATTCAGAGAGCAGCATTACACTGAGGCTTTGCACAAAGTCCCAAGGGGGCAGGAGAGAGATCTGAACTTCCCCCCACCCAACCTCGGCATTTTAGAGAAAACTTCATGCCACTGGTGGCCCTCCAACTGAAGGATGAGGTCAAGATGGGACTTGCTCATCCCCAGACTGCCCACCAGACTTCAGTGTGGCTGGAATGTCCACCAGCATCAGTGCACACTCAATCCATGCAGAGAACTCAAGGAACAGCAAGACGAAGGCCCAGTGGGGTAGAGTCCTGGGAAGCCTGTAACAACTGCAACACAGCACTGCAGGATTCGCTCATTCCTTCAACGAACACCACTGAACAGGTGCTGCATACTGGCTGAAGCCTCCATTAAGGCCAGGATGATGAGCAGACCACGCCCCTGCCCGGGGACAGATGAAGGGATGGCCATGGTTCAGATGCATGGTGGGGACTGGTGTGGGCTCTGCGTGGACAGAGAGGCTTCCCCAGGGAAATGACTGCTGTGGAGGGAGAGAGGTCAGGGCAAACATTAGAAATGGCTTCAGCACCAGGGATAAACAAGACCTGGAGGGGAGCTCCCACCCCAGGGCTGGCAGGGAGCCCGGGAGGAATTCCCGGCTGGAGTGATGTGGCCACGCATGTGTGTCACTTTTCTTCCCCCGCCCCCCGCCCTCCACTGGAGTCAAAGACCGTGGAGACTAGTCAGAATTCTCAAAAGTCTAGCAGTTGGCAGCTTAGATTGGGGTAGGGGCAGGGGATGGAGGTGGAGATAAGAGCTTTGGAAGAGTTACTAGCAGATTTAGGAGATGGGGGCCGAGGGGAGTTCCGGGAGACTCCGATTATTCATGTACATCACTGAGCCTTCACCACAGCTTCTCTGACATTTCCTTGACACATTCATCAGCTAGTTATGCTAGCTTCAGGGAGGGCTTAGAGACCAAAACCTATCCAGGCTTCTGTACGCATGAAAGTATTATTTTCTTGAATTCGTATTTACACAATAAGTTGGCTGCAAGCAGAATTTGTGTACTTCAAAGCCCTGTGTGTGCTCTCTGGCAGACAGGAGGCTAAAATTAGCTTGATGTATTTGTGGGCATTTATTTTCCAAATTTTAATTAGAAATTAAATTTAGATTAAATTATAATTTTTGTTTAATTATTGGCTAATTGATTTTTTTCTTTTTTGCCAGCATACTGCTCTGCCAATTTTCTAATTAAAATTTTAGTGCCACAGTACTTATAGGATTTTTTTAATGCATTTTATCCATGACTTATTGTGTTTTTCCGAAGATAAGGTTTTTTTCCCCTCTGAAATTTTCTTTTCTAATCTTATCAGTGAACTGTCCCCTGGTTATCAGGTTCATTCCTAATTTCCATTAAGCCCCAGAAGCTCTTTCCGGGACACACGATGTATTTTCTCTCTCTTTATTCGTCTTTGAATGAGCATGGCTGTCGGCTAGCTTGTCTCATGTGTCAATTTACATGGCACTAAGCCCTGGCCATCGATCTTTCTTTTTGTAAAGCCTCATCAAGAAGCTCATTCTGAAGCATCTTCTAGAGTCTGGGAGGAATTCCTCTCATCGTTTTAGGAAGACTGAGAACATTAAAGGGTCCACTAATCCCTTAGTTATGGAGTTTCATCACATCCAGTGGAAAAACACACAGGGCTGCTTCCGAAAGCTCCGGATCAGCTGCAGGCCATCCTGCCCACCTCGCAGGCACACCAGCACCAGAAACCAGCTCCAGAGGAAGCGCTCAGAGGCCCACCATTCACAGAGAAGGCCAGCCGTCATGTTTTAAAGAAAAGAACACTCGTTTCCAGAAAGCTAAAACCTAAGATGTGTGATAATGCAGTCATTAATCTATTCTTTGGTGACCACGCCGACTCACTTTCCCCGGCTGTAAATCCTAAACCCTCTGAAAATTGTCCGTGCATTTGCCAGGAGCCTTTTGCAAAGGTCTTAGCATGGCCTCCTCCACCCCGCACCTGACGCCGACAGGTGTTGTCCCCCACCGCCCCTCTCAGTGCTTCCGGCTCTGCCCCTCCAGGTACCGAAAATCACTGTGGTGGGGTGGCCAGGCCCAGAGAGAGGTGACCAAGAAGGTCTGGGCTCGCCTTGGCCCCAGCTCGTCCACGGCCGCTCACGACAGACCCTCCCCCTGGCCCCAGACAGCCCTATCCAGGGTGCAGGGGTGGCCTGAGCGCCAGGAGGGCTGGGCTTCGACCCTCTCAGCCTAACTTTCCTAACTTTCAGTATCTTGCTGTGTTGCCCAGGCGGGCCTCGAACTCCTGAGCTCAAACAATCCTCCCGCCTCAGCCTCCCAAAGTTCTGGGATTACAGGAATGAGTCACCACGCCCAGCCTTACCTTAAAACTTAAATTAGGTATTTTATTTGCGTTAGGTTCTGAGGAAAATAACCTCTCTGTAACGTACGTCTTCCCTGTGAGGCCTCTCCTGACCCCCTACCCCACCTGATCCCCTACCCCGCCAGCCTCCAGGACAGCGGCCCTCCCCAGCAAGCCACCTCCCTGACCCCCAGACAGTAGGCAGGCTCTTGAAGGGCCCATCTGGATACCCCTTACCGCAATGGCATCACTGTCTCAAGTCAGAGCACTTCGCAGGTGTGCAGGTGTCCCCCAGCTGAGGAGGCTCGCTTACAGGAACTCCCCAACCTGGGGAGACTCCCCTGTCAGCCTCAATTTGATTCTTTTCATTTCAAGGAGATGGAAATGTCAGGACTAAGGGGCTGCAAAGACCCTTTAATTCCTACAGCATTGGTGACAAGGAACATCTGGACCTCATCCTCAGTGGTCCCTGCCCCAAGCAGCCAGGGACCCAGAACCACACTCACCTCCTCTAGGGGCAATAGTAGATGGGTGCCGGCCACCAAAGGCCAGCTTGACCCAAGAATCAGCAACCATTTCAAGTGGGGCATGGGGGGTGGGGGGGTTCCACCCCCTTGTGTTGGTTTTACCAGGACTGAGAGGATGGGTGCACAGTGACATCTAAGCACAATTCTCATTTCAATTGGGGCTGGTTCAATACTGACACGCAATCGAAAGCTTTCTTATCTCATTCAGGAAATAGATTTTTCTTTCTGTTCTTTCAGAAGCATTATAAAGGGGTGCCTAAATAATTTCTAGGCAAAGAGGGACTTCTCCCAGGGCACCTACAAACATCGCACGCCCCTTTCCTTTCCCCTCTTGCAGTCTACAATGTCCATCTTCTAGGAGAGGCATGCAGTGCTTGGCTCTTCCTTGCTGAAGAGCAAAAAGCACAGTCACAGCCTGTTACCCTTGCTTTCTTCCCACTAAGGAGAAATTGTTATATAGGCACAGCCAGAGTCCCTAAAGGGTGTCCTACACAAATGCCAGAACATTCAGATTATACACAAGCTCGCTCTCTCTCTCTCTCTACACACACACACACACACACACACACACACACACACACACCCCTCACACTAATGTTGGAAGAATTCTGAAATATAAGTCTTAAGATGGGCCCTGGGCTGGGTGCAGAGGCTCATGCCTGTAATCCCAGCACTTTGGGAGGCTGAGGAAGGAGGATGGCTTGAGCCCAGAATTCAAGACCAACCTGGGCAACATGAAGAAACCCCGTCTCTACAAAAATACAAAAACATTCACCAGGCATGGCGGTGTGTGCCTGTAGTCCCAACTACTCGGGAGGCTGAAGTGGGAGGATCACTTGAGCCCAGGAGGTCGGGGTTGCAGTGAGCTGAGCTTGCACCACTGCACTCCAGCCTGGGGAGAGTGCAAGACCCTGTCACACACACACAAATGATGGACCCTAAAAATGAATACGTTTCCAAAGGCAAAAAAGTAAGAACATTTGAAAAAGGAAGAAACCTGTGATTCTGATTTTAATGACCTGCCTGACAAGGACTGTGGCCAACTCAGGCAAGACAGTCAGTGGGTCGAGACCTGGCTAGCTGGTCACTCACTTGGTGGCCTTATACGCCACTTGGCCTTGGCCTCCATTTCTGCATCTGTCTCTTGGGGACTATAGTGGTCCTAGGCCAGCTGCATCACAGTGTGCATATGATAGAAGGATCTGGAACTCTGAGTTAAGAGTCTCTTGCTAGGATTTTATTGGTCATTTCTATTATTAAAGTCAAAGTCTAGCATTCGGAGATGTTAGAAGGTCATGTCTGTATGCTGATATGAGTGGTTCAGAACACAGAAGACTTTGAACGCCAAGTGGATGAACAAGTAGTACTTACACTAAAGGAATTCGTGAGGGATAAAGGAAGCTTGTATTTATTGAGCAACTACTACCTGTCAGGTATGAGATTTTGTGAAACTGGTGCTAAATATTTACATTTTGCTGATGAGGAAGTGAGGTCTCTAGAAGGGAAGAGATTTCCATGTTGACACACACCTGGTGAGTGTAGGAGCTGTACCTTAGAGCCAGGTCTCTCTGCCCCCAAAGGGAGTGACTTAGCAGAAGGGAAGGAGTGGAAAACGTCCCCATCACTCTTGTATCCTCAAGATCCCCTGATAGTGCAGAGGTCTGAGGGAGCTTCTTCCATGTTTTTACCCTAGTTGGCCTGTTCCATTAGAGGCTGTTTTCCACTCTCTCATACCAATGCCTTCTCTAATTCTGTTCTGGGACCACTTTCCACTTGGAGAATTCATTCTCCTCCTTTGTACCCTTCCCAGTCTCCCCCTCCATTCCCATAAACTTCTGTGCATGTTCCTGTTACTGCACTTGGCCTGCTGCGTGGAATGCATATGTTCTCTGCATTCTTTCAGGAAAAAAAATTACATCTTCCAAAAAATATGGAACCAACCACTAATTATCTCACATCTGCTTTCTTACAAAAGTGAGCGTGGACAAGTCCAGGGTGTTATCTCCAGACTACTCTGGAAAGCTCTCCGCACTCTCAGAACGCACAAAAGATATATGAGCAGCTCCTCAGTGAGTAGGCTGCACCCTGTTTCTACATTGGGACTCCCGCATTGGCCTCACAGCCAGGACTGTGGGAAGATCTAGGAAGAAGAAATAGACCCCAACTTTGGTCAGACGAAGGGCTGAGGAAATAATTGAAAATCTTACACCAAAAAGCGTACAAACAAAATCCATTCTGAGTGCAGAAGAGTAGCAGAGAATCATTTAAAAATGTGCATCCCTAAGAGGAGCAGAGGCTGAGCAAGTGTTCCTGCGTGTCAGGAAAAGTGTAAGCTGTGTCTGTGGCTTTCCTTCCCCTGCCACATCCGTCCTTCTCGGTTAAGGGTCCTGTCACCCAGGTTAATCAGCCTCTCTAAAACAAAGTGACTGCTAGCATGCAGTTCCTCTCACATCTGGATTATGAACCACCTGCTCCCGAATTTAAAAGTATAACTGGGTTGAATTTAAATTTTTACAAAACTTAGGAACTTAGGAGGCCAACTTTGCAAATCATAATTGATTTCCAAAAGAGATGTTCCGTTATATTTGTTTAACAAACGTGGATGTTTCATATATCAGATGCATTCTCAGGGTGCCATCCAGTCCTCTTTTATTTACTTATTGAAAGTAAGGCAAGCATGTGTTTAAAAAATCTAAATATTTGAAAAATAATAGCAAATGTCCCTCACAAAGCAGAACACCAGATTCCTTGCAAGAGGTAACCATCATGAATAGTTTTTCTGTTCCTCCAGACATCTTACATATGCAAGCCCATTTATGCACTTGTGTTCATTGGGTTCATATCCTTTTCAAATCAAATTAGAGCAGTCAGTGCCTATTCTGCTGAATCCAGTTTCTTTGCTATAACAATACATTTCAGCACATTCAGACCCACCCATTCTTTTTCAAAACTGCGTTGTATGTTATTTTAGGGAAGAATGATCATGCATTTTCCCAAGTCCCTCTAGATTGGCATTTAGGTGCATTCTGTCTTTTGCCTTTACAAGTAATATCACACCTATGCCATTGCACAAAGGCGCTCTCCCAAAGCACCAGAGGCCCTCCTCTTACCTTCCACACTGGCTAATATGGGATAATTTACCCTTTTCCAGGCTCAGTGGTGAATAATCCTATGCTGTCTCTTTATTATTGAGGTTTTTCTTACTCTATGGACTCCCATGTGTGTTGTCAATTTTTCCACTGAGTGTGACATTTTGGTGACAAATTTGTAACCCCTGGCTTTACATTAGTGACGTCCTTTTTCTGATGTATTTGGCAAGTATTTTTCCAGTTTGATGTTATTTTTTTAATTTAACTTCTACTGTGTTTTTCATTGGCGAATTTTAGTTTTATTTTTGCATACTCATATGTATGAGTCTTTTCCCTTACAGTTTCTGGGTCTTGTTTTGTTTTGCTTAGCAGGACCTCCCCCACTTTCTTTAGAGATAAACAAGAAGGCTGAAGGAAAGGGAGAGATGTACTTTTGTATGGAAGAGGCACTCTCAGAATATGTCATGCAGTAATAAATAATTTCATGCAATCACAACAAGACTCCAAACATGTTCCTTGTTAGAAACTTGGTGATTTTTTTATAAATCAGAAAAATAAATAGGGGGGAGTGGGTACTGTAGCAAGGTTGGTTCAGTCGGATGTTAAAGGCTAGAATGATTAAAATCCAGTGATTCCAGTGCAGATGTAATCAAAGAAATAGAACAAGACAGAATCCAGAAACACAACCAAGGATAAATGGAAGTATTGAATTTTATAAATGTAACATTTCAGTGCATAAGTAAGCAATGCCACCAAAAAAAAAAAAGAAAAACAAAAAAGGCAGCTCAATTGGAGAGCAGGGGAAGGAGAAGGAATGCAGTCTCCTACCTAAGTTCTCATACCAAATTTATTGGCAGTTGTGCCAAATATTTAAACATAATAAATGAAATCACACAAAAGTACCAGAAGAGAGAATGTATTTTTATAATATTGGGATAAATAAAGCCTTTGTACACATGCCCAGAATTAATTAATCATAAAGGAAGTGGCGAGCAAATTTGACTATGTAAGACATGCATAGTTCTGCAAAACTATATGATCAAAATCAAACAACAGCGTAAAAGCTGGGAGACTACACTAACAAGACACATGATAAAGAATAAGCATCCTCAGTGAACAAAGAATTTTGTTCAAGCAGTTAAGAAAGTAAGGAGATAAAGATAATGATCAAATTAATACAAAATATTAGAAAGTAATAAGCAAACTTAGTACATAAAACTGAAAATTCAGAATCAGCAAAGCTGTGAAAAAGAAAATGACCACAGCCACACAATGGGAGCACCACCTGGCAATAGGTTGAATTCCATGTCATTGCCAATATTTCATCCCTTTTGACCTACAAAATATCAGTTTTCCATCAAAACTGGAAGTGTACATAGTCTTCAAGTCAAGAACACTACCTTTAGATATTTTAATATATTTTAACATGTACAACGGATATTTTTACAAGTTTTATTAACCACTGGATTGCTTAGAAATTGTTAAATACAAAAATACCAGTGTCGTGCAGGGCATAGCAGACAGAGTACACACTGCTTATGCGCACAGCAAGTGGTACAAGTGATAAGAGAGCCATGACACAACAGCCAGCAAAGTTGAAGATGTACGTCTGTTACAATGCAGCAAGTGCCCTCCTAGGCAGGTGTGTGTGCGTGTGGGTGTGATACATACATTCCATTCCTATGAGGGCAGGTGCTGTTCCACAAGATATATGCATCTTCAATTAGTCCATGTTACATGAGGTATACATGTACACATATAAATGTATATGTGTGCGCATATACATGTGCATCTGCATATGCTTATACTGTGCATATACAAATGTGCATATGCATAACATATAATGTGTGTGGGCATATGCAAACATGCATGTGTGCCTGTGTCCTAGAGAAATTCCTTCATACATATAGATTCAGCAACATGTACAAAGATGTTGATTTGTACAGTTGTTTATAACAAGAAAAAAATGTACACAATATAGCTGTCACTCAGTCGGGAAATGCATGTATAAGCTGTAGTTTATTCATACAATGGAATATCATGCAACAGAATACACAAATTGGATCTATATGTATCTACATGGATTAATATCAAAAACACAAGGCCAAATGTAAAAATCAAGAAATCAAGTAGCAAAATATATGCAAATACAATAAAATTATACAACAATACTGTTAATGAATGATACCAACTTTCGGAAAAGCAGTGCGGCTGAAAGGCAGGCAGGAATGAAGGGGTGAGGCCTTTTGAGCTTGACATTACTGTTCTTAAAACCTCTGAAGCAAATTAGCAAAATATTAGCATGCTGAAACTTAATAGAAGAATCACTCTACACATTTAAATGAAAAATAGATTTAATGCCCTATTTATGTCTTCTTATAAGCATGCCTATATATCAGTTTACATAAATGCTTAAAGCATACTGTTTATTTCTCTTTGCAGTCCTTCTTTTCCCTCATCTTTCCTTTTCTCTTCCGTTTGTTTCATCCTTCCTCCCTACACCCACATTACCCTCCAACCCCAATTCCCCACACTCCAGCCATCCATGCTAACCGCCAATTGTGCTGATTTCCATATTGCCCCTGCTCTCACAATCATATACAAATGCCCATTCACCTTTGTATATGTGTATGTACATATATTCAATATGTAATACTTATGTGTGGATGGTAGGTAAATACGTGGATATAATTTTTAATTACGGTTTGATTATTCAAATGAGATCATGTTGTATGTTCTTGCTTCATTTTACTTTTCCCACTCAACAGTATCAGATGAAAGTCCCTCTACTTCTCTCTCTCCTCTTTTTAGCTGCTGCATTATAGTTTGTGCTATGGATAAACAGAATCTATTTAACAGTTTCCTTACTGAAAAGTGTTCAGTTTCTTAGTTTCTCTGAATAATACTGTAATAAGCATTTTTATCCAAAGATCTGTATTAATGGTGCCTCACATCATGGGCCCTAGAGGATATCTACATGTGATGGTTAATACTGAGCGTTCAACTTGATTGGATTGAAGGATACAAACTATCGATCCTGGATGTGTCTGTGAGGGTGTCGTCAAAGGAGATTAACATTTGAGTCAGTGGCTGGGAAAGGCAGACCCACCCTTAATCTGGGTGAGCACAATCTAATCAGCTGCCAGTGTGGCTAGAATATAAACAGACAGAAAAAATGTAAAAAAAGAAAGACCAGCCTAGCCTCCCCAGCCTACATCTTTCTCCCATACTGAATGCTTCCTGCCCTCAAACATCAGACTCCAAGTTCTTCAGTTTTGGAACTCGGACTGGCTCTCCTTGCTCCTCAGCCTGCAGACAGTCTGTCGTGGGACCTTGTGATCGTGTGAGTTAATGCTTAATAAACTCTCCCTTTTTTTGGCAACACCCTCACAGACACACCCAGGATCAATACTTTGTATCCTTCAATCCAATCAAGTTGACATTCCATATTAATCATCCCATGTTAGGTATCCTCTAGGGCCCATAAAACGAGGCACCATGGATAAGGATCTTTGGACAAAAATGCTTATTACAGCATTGTTCAGAGAAACTAAACAAACTGAACTTTACATCTATTCCATTAGTTCTGTCCCTCTAGAGAACCCTGACTAATACACTACGGGTATCCAAAGCTCTCCATATTACCATGGCAAGAAAGGTCACAAGTATATTACAAAGGAGTAATTTTTTTCTTTTTTGTTAGAAAATTATTTCATCGTTTTTTCAGATGACTAGCAAGCCAAATATATAGAATTCTTGGGCCACAACGTTTCTTTCTCCCTCCCTTTAGTCTGGAGCAAGAATGATCTTTCTCCCCTTATAAAAGATTTTCTTCTTCGTGGTGCTGATAGGATTTACATTCATTTTTGAAGTATGGTCACTTGCATTGAACACGTCTTGGTGAATGGCTACTTTCCTTTTCCTAAGACGTGATAAGCATTCTCATCTAATAATTCAGACCTTTTTTCATTTCAGGAAAGCTTTTTTAAAAATCCTAAGTATGATGTTTTGTTCCGAAGTGCTCTTTTCTCCATTTAAAGTGCATCAGTGGTGCCCCGGAGCACATTTTCCCTGTCGCTTGTACTTACCATAGTGTTCAAATCCCTCTCTTTCCTTTCTTTGTATACTGTATAATTTCTAAAATCTCATCCATATGACAGTTCCATCTTTGACAACATCAATTCTAATAAACTCGGGAGTCCTGAGGTGCTATACTTGCTGCCTTTGTGTATCAATTCTCCTTGAATCTCGTTGTTTGATCGCTAGGTTGCAGAGCTTGTGGTTGTATTTCCTTAAAAGTCTGAGTATTTGTCGCTTAAAAATATCTTAATTAGGTAAGATATTCAGGTACCTGACTTGGGCAAGTGTTCTTCTAAAATAATTTCCTCTATATCCTGTAAGCTACTTTTTAAAAAGTGTTTAGGAGAGGAAATGAAGAGTGCTTTTTGTTTTTGTTTTGCTTTTCTCTTCTGTGGACTTTTCTTTAAGCATTCATTTAAGGCCTGCTACTGCCCCTAGAGATTTTAAATAAATTATCCTCAGCTTTCTTTGCTGTTTAATTGAAGTGTTTGGAATTCCACTTTATTGTGTCTGTTGGCGTTTTAGCAATACCTCATTGCTTTATATTTGGAGTGATTGCTCTAAAAATTACAATACACTTCCTTAACTTTTACAGCCTACTTGGAGTTAGTATTGTACCATCCGACTTAAAATATAGAAATCTTATGACCGTAGAGGTTTGGAACAACATTTGAATGCTGCTCTTAACTCAGAAACTTGAGTGCCTGAAGTTTATGGTTTGTATTTTTTTTTTTTCCATTTTCCAGCACTCTGATGAAGATAGGAAAAGAAATTCCTTGTCTCGAACATACCTCCTAAATTCCGAAAGGAAACAAACCATTGCCTTTCATCTCTTGTACTTCCTTCCCATTTGTGAGAACACACATGCAAGCATGTTCACACACACACACACACACACATACTCTACCACACACTTGTACAAATGTAGGTTCTCATGCTGCATATTTATGTTTTTAAAAACTCTTGGTCATTTGGAAATCAGCAAGATTTTAACTCCTTCACAAGTTCGTCACTGTATAAGGAGTGGAACACACACTATGCTTTTAGCACGCTTTGGGCACACTTCTTGCCCTACCCACGTTCATGTCCTATATACCTTTGTAATACTCTCCCCTGGGGCGGGGCATAATTATCTGATCTTCTGACACAATATGAAGATAATGCAAATTAATTGCAAAAGCAAAATTGCACATTTGGAAAAGATGCAAGATTTCATGAATTCACAAGAAATGTCAGGGCCTATCTGATCACATCATACCTGTCACCCATGACAGACTCAGACCAGTCACCAAAGAGTTAAGAAAGTCTCTTGACAACATTGCTGAAAGCTTCTGATGTTTTTGCAGAAACAACAGGCTTTTTAATTTGCTGGGAAGGGGTGCTCTTGTACCACTAGCCTTGAGCTGTGCCCATGGTAATCTATAAGAAAATAATTTATGAATCACAACAGATCAACAGAGATTTTTTAAATGATCGATTTTATCACAGCTTAGTGGCAAGTTTATAGATAAAAAAAGAATGACACGATAATAAGAAGAAACCTTAAAAGAACAGATGCTAAAGAGCAAACAACTACCTCCCCAACACACACACACACACACACACACACACACACACACACACACACACACACACACACACACTCCTTACATTCAAAGGCAGTCACTTGCCTCTTTCCTCTGGGAAGTTCTAACTTAATCCCTTCAATGATCCCAGGTCTTCAAAAACAACACTGTGGATTAACATCCTGAATTTAAAATCTGGGTGTCTTGAATGTCTTTGAAAGCACAATCTCAAAAAGCAAAGAAAAAATCTTCAGGTGAGAGAGGAAAACAAGTACCTACAACAGAGAGAAGAAAATACATAATATCCCAATAAAATGACTTGGCACCTGTATGCTTGTCTGTACATGAACATATGTTGTACATGCACACATGTCATGGGTACCCCTGACCCCTACTTACACAGGGAAAGGTAACCGTATGACCTATCCACACATCTGGCTGCTTATATCCCAGCTAACCAGCAAATACTCCAAATATTTTGCTATTGGTTGATTTGATAGCCACTCTGGAATATTTTGTTGGCAGAGGTTTTAAAGCAGCAGAAAACCCAAGGTTGGATGGATTTGCCATCCCCTCCACTTAGGTAAAATGGCTTCCAGTAAGGGATTGTGCCAGCATTAGCTGCTGGCTAATTTAAGGTCCAGTGGAAAATGAAAATAAACAAGTATTAATCTTGAGAACCTTTTTGTGGAATTATGAAAACATTCTGTTATAAAACGCATCCAGATGTCAGCCAAGAGTGAGTCAATTGGAATAATAGCTTCAAGTGAAACCAGCAAAGGGCAGCAGGTCAGGCTGTGGGGATTCTGCAGAATGCCCGCTCACAGACGCAGGGGGCGCAGTGCCGCGTACCCGCCTGGAGCCTCGCCCACGACACAGAACTGTGTTAAATCATCTATAAAAAAGAATTTATGGATCCCATGGATCAACATCAATTTTTTTAATTAATTTTGTCACAGCTTAAGGGCAGGTTTATAGAAGACCAAGACAAAAAAAAAAGTGTCATTTGATAATGAGAAGACACTTTAAAAGAGCAACATTTGATTTGACAATTATTAAGTTCTATACCAGTGAAAACAGTTTAATTTTATAAAGACCTATAAAACAATCTCCTGTTGATACAGTAGCCCAGTTTTTCAAAAACACATGCCTAAGGATATTTACTAGAACATTTAATATTAAAACCTCTGGGTAATCTACGAGTCCATCTGTGGAATAGGTTAAATAAATGATGGTACACTTCTACAGTAGAACCAAATGCAAGTGCTTCTTAATTAATTTTTTATTTATAATTGACAAAATGCAAATGTTGAAAAGGGTGATAGACCTGCTTGACAACTGCTGTGAAGTCACGTCTAGCATGAATTAAGTATGAAAAAGCAAGTCGCAGAGCATTAAACATCATTATTCAGCCATCTTTTCATAAATCAGTTATCAGTCTATGTTTCTCTGATTGTCTATGCAGGGAAAGTTTTAGAAAGAAGCCAGTGTTTATTGTTGCCTCCTCTGAGGAGTGTAGGGGCTGAGGGCAAAGGAGCTTTTCCTTTTTGTGTTGTAGTTTTCTGTACTGCTTTAATTTTCACATTAGCATGTATTGCTTTTGTAAAGCTTTTTAATTAATTAGTTTAAAAGAGAAGGAGAGGGAAAGGCAAAAGAGCGATCGGCCTGTGGGAGTGGAAAGCTAATTAACGGGGTGTTGGTGATCTGGTTCTTAAAAAGAAATGGGACTCCTATGAAAATACTGACAGCCTCTCAAAATGCAAAAAGTCCAGTGGTCACCACAAGGAAACAGTTTTACCCACTGTGTTTTCTCCACTGAACATATGTTGTACATGCACACATGTCTATGGGTACCCCTGACCCCTACTTACACAGGGAAGGTAACCGTATGACCTATCCACACATCTGGCTGCTTATACTCCAGCTAACCGGCAAATACTCCAAATATTTTGCTATTTGTTGATTTGATAGCCACTCTGGAATATTTGGTTGGCAAGAGGTTTTAAAGCAGCAGAAAACACCTCACTGGGTGAGGAGTTGCCTAAAAATACTCCACAGTGTGGTCGCATGTGTTCAGTCCCCCTCAGGGTCCTGCTAGCATCTCAACTCCCTGATGCCAACTTAACACTTACTTTTTATTTAAAAAAAAAAAAAATCGGTGATCTTCTCTGTCCATGGAAAAACTCTGAAGCATTTCCGTCCCTGCCACCTATCTGGAGGTCTTATTGGCTGCCACTGGAAACCTGTGGCCGTTGAGGACCATGAGTGTTCCAGGTAGAATGTGGGAATAGAAACTCCTAGGCCATCTCAGGGCTGAGCTCGCAAGGAAGCTCAACACGCTGAGCAGTCGTCCCCGGAAGCAGGCACGCTGACTCCTTGGCGGGATGCCCGGCGCATCTGCAGGAGAGGCCAGCATGCTGGGTTAGGCCAAATCCCCCGACTCTGCACAGTCAAGCCTGGAGGTCCTTGTGACTTGGGTTGGAGTAAGGAATTTTTTACAAAGAACATAGGAATACCATGATGCAGAGTTCAGTGCCCAAAGAAAATAGGAATTTCATGAAGCCCCAAAAGTGAATCTAAGCACACATCACTGTGGGCAGCCAGGAGGAAAATGCTAATGTAAGACCTGAGTGCAAAGAGAGGGGTTAGGAACCCCAAGGATAGGGTGAGAGCAGGTGGGCTGAGACAGGCACGAGGAGTAAAGGGCTGGAAACAGGCCGTTTTTGTGGCTTGCCTTTAAGTTCCAGCCAGGGTTTGGGTGCACTTAAAGCACCAGGAATGGGAGGTTCGCCCTCCCTGTGCAGGCCAGGGTCCTCGCTGCCCTGTGTATTCTGGGATGCTGGGTCCCTATGCTGCGGGTAGTGTGGGAGCTCACATCTCCTGGGCCGTGCCTTCCTGCCTGCTTTGCTACAGCCTAGGTGCACTCCTTTGCTTGGCTGTGGATTTGTTTAGGTACCCAGGGTGCTATGAATGAACACAAACTGCTGTGCTCCAACCAATGTTTCTGTGCATACCTGTTGGGATGGTTAATTTATATAACAACTTGACTGAGCCACAGGTTACCCAGACATTTGGTCAAATAGTATTCTGGGTGTGCCTTTGGGGGTGCTTCTTCATGAGTTTACATCCAAGTTGGTAAAGTGAGTAAAGCATATTGCCCTCTCCATCGTGGCTGGGCCTCATCCAGTCCATTGAGATACTGAATAGAACACAAAGACTAAGAAGAAATGCCTCTTTCCTGGCTGCCTTGAGCTGGGACCTCCGTCTTTCCTGCCTTCAGACTCAGACTCTGGAACGACACCGTGTGCTCTCCTGCTGGCCCTCCAGCTTGCCAACTGCATTTCTACAGACTTCTCAGCCTCTGTATGATGAGAACGCATTCCTTATAGCAAATCTCTTTATAGAAAGGTGTGCACAGCTGCTCACACCTGTAATCTCCGCACTTTGGGCAGCCAAAGAGGGAAGAATGCTTGAGGCCAGGAGTTCAAGACCAGCCTTGGAAATATAGCAAAATCTCATCTCTACTGAAAAAAAAAAAAGTTTAATTAGCTGGGCATGATAGTGCATGCCTATACTCCCAGATACTTGGGATGCTAAGGGAGGAGGATCGCTTGAGCTCAGGAGTTCAAGGCTGCAGTGAGCTATGATCACACCACTGCACTCCAGCATGGGCAACAGAGTGAAACCCTATCTCAAAATAAAAAATTCTTTACACACACACACACACACACACACACACACACACACACACACACACACACTTCTGTTTTCCTGGAGAACCCTGGCGAATACATCTGTTTTTATCGTCTCCTTAGGATAAATTCATAAGAGATTTCTCAAGAAAAACATATGTACCTTGTAGATTTGCACACATACTGCGCAATTTCCATTCAGAAGCGCTGTGTTCATGACCTTCCCACAGCCCTGCCCCTCGTGCTGCTTCACTCCGCCAGGGCATCGTGCCACACGTTCAACGCTAATTGGCCATCTTGTTTAGGTTTTCCCCCTCTTTTTTGTGTGTGTGATCTGTGCTTGTGTCACTTGCCCATTTTTATCTAGTTGGTTTCTTAGGTCAGGTTGTCCAGGAAAGAGATTCCGAAACAGAGATGTGCATGCAGGATGTCTGGGGCTCTCATGGCCGTGTCTGGAGGAAGGGAGGGCAGCAGGCAGAAGCACAAAGCTGTGCTCCTGCTGGGGGCTGTCAGCCCGCAGCAGGGGCCCCCTGGAGCTGGGACAGCCTTACAGAGGTGGGTCACACTGGAGGTAGGCTACCCCTTAGAGCGGCCTTCAATCCTATGAGAGGCAGCTTTCTTCGGCTGAGGGCAATTCCTGTGAAAGGACTCACTGTGAGCCTTCGGCTGCCACCCTCCTGGCAGCTGCGGAATAGGAATTCAGTCCTGAAGGAGGAATATGGGTATGGATCATAGCACTCACCAAATTAGGGTGTCGGTAGTTTGCATATTGGTTTGCAAAGTTCTGTACATGTTGTTAATATTCGTCTTCTGTCTTATTTTCCCAATTCAGCTTTATTTGAAATTTTTATTATAATATTTTCCATTCTGAAGAGTTTTTTTCATTAATTTGAGTCAAATCTATCAAATTTCCCTTAAGGTTTCTGACTCTAAAGTCTTGGTTTTAGAAGCCCCCTGCCCCTAGCCTAAGATTACAAAATTATTCTCCTGCAAGTTCTTCTAATGTTTTTATGGCTTTTTTTATTTTACATGTAATTAATCTGATAAAGATTTATACTAATTGCTGTTGCAATTTTTGTTGTCAGTGTTTTGCCAAATAAGTAACGAGCTGGGCTAATGTATCATACTGAGTAATAAACCCTTGCAATGCTGACTTAAACAGCGTTTTTATTAATTTTAGGAATCTTCCTGCATATATACATCTGTTTCTGGACACATGTTTCTGCTCCGCCTCTCCCCATTGATCGATCTCCCATGGGGTTAGCTCAAGGCTATTCTGACCATTGAAACATTGTGATACTCTTTAATAGCTATAGCAATTATCAGACAGTTGCTGTCTTTTCCAGAATTTTCTTGGCTTTCCTTGCATGTTTCATTTCCAGATAAATTTTAGAATCCCTTGGCTAAGTTCTGAAAAGAAATTAAGTTAGGCTATTGACTAGCATTATACTAAGTTTGCACATCAATGGAAAGAGCTGACATCTTTACAACACTGAATGCATTCATCCTGGAGATTGTGCTATGGTTTTATGTTTTAAATGTTATTTTTATTATGTTTTTATCAGGTTTAGGCCATCTCTGTTAAGAAGATTAGGAAATTTTATTCCTTTCTGCAACAGTTTCTGGAAGAGTTTCAATAAAATAATTATGTTCCTTAAGTTTCAGCCACATACTCATACACATACACATACATTGGTTATTATTCCCTAAAGAGCCTGTAATTGCAGTGCTGATTTTCTCTGTGATAATCGGGAGTTGGTTTTTGTTGCTGTTTCTGTTTTTTGTTTTTTAGTATTTTGGGGTTTCCAAGGTGTGCTTGCTTACATTTGCCATTTGTTTCTGGTTTTGTTCCATTTGAGAAACACTTGAACATGGCGTGGGACCCACGTCTGTGGTTCTGTAGCTTTGTGCATTGCTGCAGCCTGCTGTGTGCCCCCTTCTGTGATCTCCTCTGGGAGTATCTGCACTTCTCTGGACCTAACCTTGGCGCCTCATCTTCATGTACATCCTCTGCGTGCCTCTATAATTCTCCTTTTCCTGTGGGAGGACTTTGATGCTGTGCTTTAACAGCCACATGGCAAAGACCTGCCAATCTTTCACTCAGGCAAGTTTCTGCATCACCCAATCTGCTCATTGTGCCTTCTCTGCCATTTTTATTTTTGGCAACTATGTTTTTCATTTTAAGTCCATGGACCACTTGTCAAAGATCATTCTCTTTTATAAACTTACATCTTACATTTTGAGAATCCAACTCCAGAGTTTCAAATGATTTCCCCTTTCTCTTGGAGTCAGCCTGCTTCCTGAAGGAACACGTGTCAGGTGTGGGGTGATTTTTTTTATATTTTATTTACTTATATATTTTTTTTGGCCTGCTTATCCTTACAAAGAGAGTTCCATGCAGCATTGAGTGGAGTCTGTCAGAGGCTGCTGACTTCCAGTTAGAGTTTCTCAAGTAAGATAAAGGAATGGAGAAGTTGAGATTCCTAGACACTCCATTTTTCAGATGAGTTTCCAGGAGTGCGTGGGGGAGGTGGATAGACTTAGAACTGGAGGTAGAGGTGAGACGGGAGGTCCCAGCTCGGTGCTAAGTGGTTTACGTCCTGTGTTTCTAGGGCAGTGCCTGTCATGGCTCACTGACCAGGCTGCCCTTGTAGGAGCAGCTCAGCCCTGCCCCTGTATGTGGTTCCTACAGACGGCTGTCCCACCAAGGCAGCAGTGAGCACTGCGGGAAAAGCCCTGAACTCGGTCACAGGGGTTAGCGTTTGGCTCCACCCTCCATAGAACCCATATGTTTTCTCTGTGGCATTTTGCTCCCATTTCACAGAATTCCAGTCTTCTTGACTTTTTGAGGACAGCAGGCAGATGTTTTGTAAAACAATCTTCTGTTTCCTGTAGAAAAAGGCCTTAGAGATCTGCTCTTTCTCTAAGCCCTCCATCCTCCAGATAACATGTTATTTTCTCTGAGCTGCAGAGCCGTTTCATGGGAACTTCTTTTTAATGTTCCTTCATATTTGAAGAAGGAAAAAAGGGTATGCAAGCCTCGCATGTGCCAGCAGACACAGAGGGAGAATTGTCCTGGGCCGCTGCCCACTTCCTTCCCTTGAGGAGGTCAAAAGCATCCCCCCTCTGAGGACTGTCTGAGGGGCTGATAAATACAGCTGTTAGCATAAGTTCTCTTCAAAGCGGTCACTACTTAGGCGGAGCTGAGTCACAGATCCTAAAGGCAGTGACGTCCCCCTTGGACCACCAGTTTCTGTGATTAGAGAGTCAGATACAGTCTGTAGACCTTTTTAAGGTTCATGGCGAACAAAATCTAACCCTCACTTCATGTGCCACTCCCACTGCTGTTGTCTGAATGTTCGTGTTCTCCAAAAATTTACATGCTGGAAGCTAATGTGATGGCGTTAGGAGGCGGGGCCTTTGGGAGGTGACTAGGTCCTGAGTGTGGGAGCCTCGAGAGCTGCCGGCCTCTTGCTCCACGTGAGGGCACAGCCAGAAGGCACCACCTATGCCCCAGGGAATGGGTCCTCACCAAGCAGCACATCTGACTTCTCAGCCTCCAGAACTGTGAGAAATAAATGTCTACTGTTTATAAGCCACCCAGTCTGTGGTATTTTGTCATAGCTGCCAAAATGGATTAAGACACCCATCTTTTCTCCTCTCACTTTCTCTTTTTCAAAATAAAAACAATAAGGATATATTGCTATATGCAAAGCAGCAGGCTAGGAACTCTATGCATTATTCCATTGAATTATTATGGCTACTCTATAAAGATGAGTGCCATTATTATCAACTCCATTTTATATGATAGAGAAGAAAACAGCTCAGAAGGGTTTAGTCACTTAGCAGAGGCCACACAACTTGTGACTGACAACCACAGAATTCAATCCTGATTATCACTCATCAAGCCAATTTGAAGGGGCTCTGAAATCTGAGACACAGCACAGCCTTCATGCTGCCTTTTACCCGACTGTGTCATGGGCCGGGGTTGGTGTGTCAGGAGTCAAGATGGATTAATAAAGGTAGGACCGTGGGAGGCAGAGGGAGTAGGCAGGGGAATGGCACAGCTCTCCTCTGCACCGATTATATAACTGCGATTATGTAACTGTGAGGTTTCCATTCTCTTAGCTGTTCTGCCTTTTAGCTCTCCTACCTAAATCACAGCCACCAGCAGCAGCAGTAACGACAAAGGCACATGGGCTCCCACTGCACATAGTGTTCCCACCTCCAGTGTCTCTGTCAGCCTCACAGCCTGCTGGGTATGCAGGACAGGGAAAATTGAGTGGAGAACTCAGACCCATTCATCTGACCCCAAATGTTATATGCATTTTCTGTTATTGGCCATTTATAAGGTGACCCCACCAGTGGCTAAGAGAAAGGAAGCAGGAACTGTGTCCTGGAAACTACAGGAAGAGGTCGGGTGATGACAGTGAACTTTGCCCATCGACTGTCCATGGTTATGCCTCTAGCAGAGCAGCAAAGTTTTGGGGAGCCCTAGCCCAGCTCTCCTTCCCTGCGGGCCCTACCTGTTGATATAAAGAAGACTCAGCCACCATGTCAGGAAAGATGTGTGATATCTCAACATTTAAGGAAGATTTCAACAGCTTGTGTAAAAAAGCTAAGCTGCCTCCCAGAGTCCAAGCAGTTAAGAATTACCCTCATTAAGGCTTTATTCTCACAAACTCATATATGACAAAGATGGAATATCTGTCACTCTCTTGGGAGATGCATTTCTTTGTAGATATCTGGCCACACAGCAAAATCCTGGCTACTCCAAAACTGAATCCATTAAGTGTGCTTAGCTGCTGAGTTCCCTGTAGAAACAGCAAAGAATTTGCAGGCTGGCAGTAAGTGATTGGCAGACATACTTAAAGCTCATGATAGGGCTAAGAAGGGATTGGGGAGGGGGCTCTGTGGGAGAAGGGCATTCTTCAAGCCACCTCAAATCCTCTGGTTAAGACTTTGGGTATAAGCATTCCTCTCCAACATTAAAATCTATTAAAACCTATTTTGACAAATTACACAATTTACTTCTGGGTTTTCTCTTAGAAACCACAGAGGCCAGACATGGGTGGGCTGCCTGAACTCCTGATTCCTCACAGTCCTGGTGGTAAAGTTCCGGGCGCAACTCTGCATGAGAAAGCCCCTGCAGTCCTCTTCTTACTTGCCTCCAATTTGAGATGAGTTTGCTTCCTTTCGCTTTTGTTAGATCTGTTCTTTCTCTTACTGGATGAAGAGGAAATTACTGTTTTTCTAGTTCCTTTTGGGGAAAAAGGCATGAAGTAACAAGAAACAGTTACCTGGACCTCGTGGATATTTCACCATCATTTAGGGAGTGTCCCCTTGGGGCCTGATCACTCCTCTCTCCCCTTCCATTTCTTATGGCAAATGCTTGTTGTTTGCTGGCTTGTTTGCTTACTCCTCGAACTGTCTCTCTCAGACCACCGCCTTCAGGAAGTCCTGCCTCCTGGTCTCCATGTTACTGGCAGAAATACCCACCCTGATGTATCCCAATACTTCCTCCTTGGTGCATGAAATTCATTTCAGGATAAAAGTCTGGAAAAAGCAACCACAGCTCCTCTGGTTAAGACTTTGGGTGTCAGCGCGTCCAACATCAAAACTTAATTTGGCAAACTAACAAAGTCTGGAATCACGAAAAATAAGAGTATCTACTTGTCCTTGAAGAACTAAATACACAGACTCTCCATTTAGCCCCTGAAAAGCAGACAGTAGAACATCCAGGGTATCAGTTAGCATAGGCTAAGTTATGCTGTCGTAACAAACAACCTCCAAATGTTGGTGGCTTAAGACAACAAAGATTTCTATCTTGCTCATGATGCATGTTCATTTCAGGCTGTCAGAGGGACTCTGCTCCTCATAGAATTCAGCCTGACGGGGCCATCAATATCTCAAAGATTTCAGTCACTGTGCCTTGCACTGTAGAGAATCCCACTCTGGCAATGAAAGCTCTGGCCTGGAGATGAAACATCATTTCAACCCATAACTTATTCTCCAGAAACAGCCACATGACCTACCCAACCATGAGGAGATTGACTAGAGCAGTCCTGCCATGCACCCAGAAAGAGGGAAAAGAAGAAAATGTGGCAAATGGCATGAATGACAGCCATGGCCCACTGCCAATCCTAGGCCAGCGAGCCCCTGCAAGGATGCCTAGAGCTGTACCCCAGTAAGAGGGTATGATAACACTCCAGGGGAGCCACTTTGTGGTTTTAACTTTTTTTCCTGCATTTTCAAGCTAATTGAGGTCAGTGTTCTTCCTGAAGTCAAACTATCTGTACAGGGCAGGCTGTGCTCACTGGCAGGCAATAGACAGTAACTTCGGAATTCTCCAGCTCCATTTCTTTTCAATTAAATGAGGAACCAGACTACATATCTCCAGAATCTCCACTGTTCTGTAATGCTGTAAATGTAAATTATTGAGAAGAAATAATATTCACTCCCACTATTGCTAAAAATAATCCAATCTTCTCAACCAGCACCTCATTTTCTCCAAGTCCTGAATGTTGGAATTTCTTGGATCAAGTTCTGGAGTCTCTTTTCACACTCACTGCCCTTCCCCTGGAGAGTCTCCTCCCATCCCGCGTGCATGCAGCCTCCAGATGACACCTTCAGAGGTCCCAACAGATGTACTCAGGACTTTCCCTGTATCTCCATTTGGATTCATAGATCTCAAATTAAAATGTCCCAAATATACAGTCTCTCCCACCCCAACCCAGTCCTCTCTCAAAGTCATCCAGCTTGATAAGCCGGTTCCTATGCTCAAGACCAAGGAGTTATACCTCCTTCCCTCTCATTCAGTCCAATACTTCCATCCAATAATTCTGATCTACTCTTCCTGTAAAAGAGCTCAACCCATTCCCTCTTCTCTACCCCGACCCCACTACCTTAAGCCAAGCCAAGCTGCCATCATCAGTTTCCTGGACTCCTGCAATCATCCCCTCCTGGTCTTTGTGCCTCTGTTCCCATCCCTCCCCAGTCCTTCTGGACACAGAAGTCGGAATGGCATTTTAAGAACGAACTGGATTACACCACTAGTGCAAACTCTCCAGTGTCTTCGTGTGCCTTAGGATGGATTCCCAGATCCCCCAGATCCTGGCCGCCCGCCCTGCACACCTTGCACCATAACCCTTGCCCGTGATGTAGATCCACTGCCCTTTTCCTGCTTGAAACGTGAGCCTTCTCCTGCCTGTGAACTTTTCCCTTATGCTGGCTTGGCCCCGCGGCTTTGCTGTGCATCTCTGCCTGGTCTGTTCTTCCTCTTCCTCCAAACGTCCACCTAATGGCCATTCCTTCTGGAGGCTTTCCCTGGCTACTTGCCACCATCTCAGTCCCCTTAGATCACTCCTTTTCATTCCCCCTCATGTCATTCATCATGCATTTAATTATACATTTATTTCTACCATTACTCACATGCTTTCCCTACTACGTTGTAAGCCCCACAAGGGCAGGGCCATGACTGTATTGTTCATCACTCTGTCCAGCCCTCTTTCCCCAAAACTAGCACAGGTTTTGTCACATAATAAACATCAATAAATACCTGTATGTTAAGTGAATAATTCTACTTACCTAATCCCTGGAATATAACTAAGATGACTTCTTAACTCATTCAACTTGTTACCAACAAATACAAACAATACAGGCCCAGAGCTGCCTATTACAACACTTATTTTACCAACAAATACAAACAATACAGGCCCAGAGCTGCCTATTACAACACTATCTATAAAAGAAAAAGACGGAAACAACCTCAGGGTCCATCACGGGGGACAACGTGAATAACTGTGATACACCCACACAATCCAGGGCTGTGCTGCTGTGAAAAGAAGCAAGAAAATAAGCAATTAAGACAAAAGGCAAGGTGCCGAATAGCAAATGTAGTGTAATACATTTTGTGCAAGACAGAAGTCATTATAAATATGTGTGTGCCTATTTTATTTTTAAAATGTCATGAAGAAAACAAAACAATTTTTTAAAATTGTTACCTGTGAGAGAAGGAAAACATAGGAAGCAGGAGAAGGAACAGAACTTGATTGCTCGGAGGGCACCTGCTTTAGAGTTGTGACTATGGAACCTTGTGGACCTGTTACATTGTTACAAAATGAAATTCAACCAAAATGGAAAAAATGATTCCAAATCAAAACAAAATAAATGAACCTAACTATATATTAGATTGGTGTTTAATGACATTGGACTAAATGAGAGGGAAGAAAAGAGAAAAATTACTTTAATTTTAAGAAACAGATATGGAATGGTTCATCCCTACGGGAATGTATCTTTAGGACAAAAAGAATACAGAGAAATTTTAAATAGTATTCTGTAGCCTTAATTTTTATTAAAACAAGCGGTGTTGTTGGCATTGTTATTTTGAAACTACACACACACACACACACACACACACACACACACAGATACCCCACAATGTTATTAGGCATCAAGAACTTTTAGTGTAGAGAGAGATCCAAGATGGCCGATTAGCAACAGCTCAGGAATGTAGCTCCCAGTGAAAGCGCAGAGAACGAGTGGACGCCGCACTTTCCGACGAATTTTTGTTGCCCACAGACCGGGAGATTCCCGGCAGAGGAGCC
>CAUYQU010055526.1:0-48096 GCA_963574635.1 Cheracebus regulus
GGTTGGGAGGCTGAGGCAGGAGAATCACTTGAAGCTGGGAGGTGGAGCTTGCAGGGAGCCGAGATCGCAGCACTGCACGCTGGGTACAGCGGGCAGGGGGGGGCGCTGACAGAGCAAGACTTCATCTGAAAAAAAAAAAAACAAAAAACAAATAAATAAAACCAGGCTGGGTGCGGTGGCTCACGCCTGTAATCCCCGCACTTTCGGAGGCCTAGGCGGGCAAATCATGAGGTCAGGAGTTCGACACCAGCCTGAGCAACATAGTCAAACCCCGTCTCTACTAAAAATACAAAAATTAGCCAGTTGTGGTGGTGCACACCTGTAGTACCAGCTACTCGGGAGGCTGAGGCAGGAGAATTGCTTGAACCCAGGAGGCAGAGGTTGCAGTGAGCCGAGATGGAGCCACTGCACTCCAACCTGGGCAACAGAATGAGACTCTGTCTCAAAAAAAAAGAAAAAGAAAAAGAAAAAAGAATTAAAGCCTGGGTGCAGTGGCTCACACTTGTAATCCCAGCACTCTGGGAGGCTGAGGCGGGTGGATGACCTGAGGTCAGGAGTTTGAGACCAGCCTGACCAATATGGTAAAACCCCGTCTCTACAAAAAAAATTAAAAATGAAAAAAATAAAAATAAGAAAAGAATTTTTTTAAAAATTTTAAAATCCTGGTGGTGCTCACCTGTAATCCCAGCTACTTGGGAGGCTGAGGTGGGAGGATCGCTGGAACCCAGGAGTTGGAGGCTGGAGTGAGCTATGATCGCACCACGGCACTCCAGCCTGGGCAGCAGCAGGCTGTGTCTGTAAAATAAAGTAAAATACAATAAAGTATCGATGATCGCCGTGAATGGGGTATAGGGCCGAAGCCGGGCATCAGCCTCCCTGAGACTCTGCAGGCACCGGCTGTCTGACCTGCCCGTCTCATCTGCAGAGAAGGGACACTGAGCCCTGCGGTTCGAGCTGGGATTTCTGGCTGAGAAAAAAAAAAAATGGCAAAATCCCTCCAAAGCTGGTCTGGCCACTTCCTCCAGCTTCTGCGGGTGCTCATTCCCTCCCCACAGCCCCTGGCCACCCCTCCCGGCCCACCACCAACTGGAGCCCGGGACAGGAAGGGGTAAATTCTAGGACTGGGGATGCTTGGTTGCTCCCAGGACAATAGTTCTCTGACTTCAGTCATGAGTGACTTTTTTTCCCCATAGCTGCAATCTCCCCCTTTGAACAATTGAACTATATTTTCCTTAGCGTTCATCACTTCTGAATCTTGAATTTATTCATGTAACAAACAAGGAGACTTGATTTCGCCATCCTCATTGAAAAACCCTCCTCATTGCCCCAAATAGTAGGGAAACCTAAAAATAAATATGAATATAAGGAACCCAAAACCAAGTCCTTGAATGCTGGCTGGATACAGACGTCTGCTAAGCCTCAGGGTCACGGAGGCGTTAAAGACACCTTAGCACCCAGCAGACACTTTCTCCTGGGCTCAGCCAGGGGACTCCGAGGCTGGGCTGCCCGCCTGTGAATCTTCTCGGCTGGGTGAGTCATTTGTGCCTCAGTTTCCTCCTCTGTAAAACGGGAATGGCAATGTGATTGCAGATGTTTTCAGGAGTAAATGAGTTAAAATAGATTTTTTTAAAATTCTGGACCAGGCCTGGTACAGATTAAGTGCTCTATAAATAATAGCATTTTCTTGGCTGCATAGTGAGACCTCGTCTCTACAAAGATTTTTTTTAAAAAAATTAAGAAAAAACTAGCCAGGCGTGATGGTGCACAGCTGAGGTCCCAGCTACTCAGGAGGCTGAGGCCGGAGGATCTTTTGAGCCCTGGAGTTTGAGGCTGCAGTGAGCTATGATGTTGCCACTGCACTCCAGCCTGGGTGACAGAGTAAGATCTCTTTAAAAAAAAACCAGCGTTTAAAAAAATTATTAGGGAGCCCAAGAGACAAGCTAATCATGTGATTTATCCAAAAAGGAAAGAACACTCCTATCACATGATTCTCTGTTGATTATCGAAGTGCCCAGGGGCCTCTGAAATATACATTTCCCACAGCAGGAAACTGGCTTAGAAAGGCCAGAAAGGCCGGGCGCGGTGGCTCATGCCTGTAATCCCAGCGCCTTGGGAGGCCGAGGCATGTGGATCTGGAGGTCAGGAGTTCGAGACCAGCCTGGCCAACATGGGGAAACCCCGTCTACTAAAATACAAACAATTAGCTGGGCGTGGTAGTGCACGCTGGTAGTCCCAGCTACTCGGGAGGCTGACGCAGGGGAATTACTTGGACCCAGGAGGCGGAGGTTGCAGAGAGCCGAGGTGGCACCACTACACTCCAGCCTGGCGACAGAGCCAGACTCCGTTCCAAAAAAAAAAAAAAAAAAAAAGACCAGAAAGATCGGGGGTCTGCTCTGTGCGGTGAAGCGTCTCTTCTCAGTACCTGCCTGGCGTTGGAAGAGGGCCCCTTCTCCCTCCCTGGCTCCTATTTACGTGGACACTGTAGTGCCTCCGTTTTCTTTCTGTTCTTCCTTCTTTCTCTCCTTCCTTCCTTCTTTCTTTCTTTTTTTGATACAGAGTTTCGCTCTTGTCACCCAGGCTGGAGTGAGATGGTGCAATCTCGGCTCACCGCAACCTCCGCCTCCCGGGTTCAAGCGATTCTCCTGCCTGAGCCTCCCGAGTAGCTGGAATTACAGGCGTGCGCCACCACGCCCGGCTACTTTTGAATTTTTAGTACAGATGGGGTTTCACCATGTTGGTCAGGCTGATCTTGAACTCCCGACCTCGGGTGATCCGCCGACCTCGGCCTCCCAAAGTGCTGGGATTACAGGTGTGAGCCACCGCGCCCGGTCCTTACTGTTTTTGATACAGGGTCTCCCTCTATCACCCAAGCTGGAGTGCAGGGGCGCATTCACAGCTGACTGCAGCCTCAAACTTACTGGCTTAGGTGATCCTCCCTGCATCAGCTTCCTGAGTAGTAGTAGCTAGGACCACAGACATCTGCCACCAAGCTGGATAAATTTTGTACTTTTGCTGGGCGTGGTGGCTCACGCCTGTAATCCAAGCACTTTAGAGGCCAAGGTGGGCGGATCACCTGAGGTCAGGAATTCAAGACCAGCCTGACCAACATGGTGAAATCTCGTCTTTAAAAAAAAAAAAAATTGTACTTTTTATTTTTTACTTTATTTTATTTTTTTGTAGAAACAGAGTTTCTCCATGTTGTCCAGGCTGGTCTCAAACTCCTGAGCTCAAGTGATCCTCCTGCCATAGTCTCCCAGAGTGCTGAGATCACAGGTGTGAACCTCTACACACGGCTTCAGTTTCCTCATTTGGAAAACGGCAGGAGAAGGTACGGCCAGTTGAGATGCAGGCTCTGCCAACTCTGGCATGCCAAAGCTCCGGGCACAGGGCGAGCCCCACCAAAGTGGGAGCCCAGAGCTATTTCTGACCAGGCCCCTGCGCGCCTGCCCCAGCAAGAGCCAAGTAGCCCGGGGCAAGACCGCCCCGCCCGCCCGCCCTCCCGGCGGCCACACCTTCCCTTCACGGCAACCAGCCCCGACACACGGAGGCCAGAGGGTGCGTCAGAGCCACGGGGTGGAAACTCCAGCAGAGGGTTTTGAAAGCAGGTTGTACTTCATTCTTGCTGATCGAGTGCACGTGTGTGTGTGCGTGTGTGTGTGTGTGTGTGTGTGTGCGCGCGCGCGCGCGAGTGTGTGCAGCGTCCCCGGCTCTGTGTTTTTATTGCACTTTCCTGCTGGGCTTCCAGCTGCCCCGCCAGTTCCGGGGAGGGCCCTGGGCCAGCGGCTGTCCGTCCCCCTCCTCCATAAAGTCCTGGCCTCGGGACACCCTGCACAGCTGCCCAGCCTGCGAGACGGGACAGCCCTGTCCAACCCACTTTTTCCCGGGCCGGGCCGATCCAGCCGCTCCTGCCCGAAACTCCTACCATGGGAGGCCGCGTCTTTCTCGGTAAGAACTTTGGGGGGCCCCGCTGGGAGGGGCGAGGAAGGTCCCTTGGGATCCCATGGCTGCGCCTGAGAAATGGGAGGCGCTGCTGCTGGCTGTGAAGCCTGTGATGGAGGAAGCCACACGGTCAGGCAGGCACTCAGGGGCCCATGGGGAGAGGGGCTGCGGGTCCTTGGGCACCCCCACACCCCGGCAGGAACGCCAGGGTGCTCTCGGAGCCTGCTCCCCTGCCAGGAGAGATCCTCAAGCTTTCTACTGGAGCCAATTTGGCATCTGCTCCCTAAGAGGGGAAACTGAGGCACGGGGGAAGGAAAGGGGCAAAAAGTGAGTGCTGGGACCCAGAGCACCTCCGCTCTCAGCACAGCGCATAGAAGGACATGGGTGAGGGTGGGGAAGCGAGAGGCCGGGACTTCTCCAGGCCAGGGTACCCCCAATATGTCTCTCACAGTCTCAGCAGCAGGGGCAGCCCCAGAGACCCCAGTTCTTGCTTCCCACGGACCTGGCTGGGGCTCAGCAGCAGGTGGAAGGGACTTCGGCGGCTGTGGGTTTGAATTTGACTTTGGTTGTGACTTCCCCCGACTCCCTTTCCCGCCCCACCCAAGGTGACTGTAACGGTTATCAGGTCAGCTGGTTGCCTCAGCAACGGGGCAACAAAGAGAGTGAAGAAATGACATTTGAGGCAAAAACCAGAACTTCCCGGACCACAGGGACACAGCTCCCCTGGGCCAGCCCCAAGTAGCAGGTGTCAGCCCAGCACCCGCTCTGGGCTTGAGAGAGAGAGATAAGAGCCCACCTTGGGGTTCTTGGGGGCACACCTGGCGGGTGCAGCTGCCAAGACCCTGCTTCCCCGGGATTCCCTGCCCTGGCTGTCTGTGTCACCGGGGCCAAGTCACAGAGCCTCTGCGCCTCACTTCTCATCTGTAAGGTGGAGCACAGCCTGTCTCCATGTGAGAATGTTTTCAGGGTTGAGGTAGGACACACACCGTTCCTGGTTCACAGTGAGAAGTCGGTAGATGGTACTGCAACATTGTTGGCCGGGCGCGGTGGCTCACACCTGCAATCCCAGCACTGAGAGGCCAAGGCAGGCGGGCCTCTTGAGCCCAGGGGTTGGAGACCAGCCTGGGCAACACAGCAAGATGTTGTCTCTACCAAAAAAAAAAAAATGTTTCTTTTTTTGAAATGGAGTCTTGCTCTCTTGGCTCAATGCAACCTCCGCGTCCCATATTCAAGCGATTCTCCTGCCTCAGCCTCCTGAGTAACTGGGATTACAGGCACAAGCCACCACGCCCTGCTAATTTTTGTATTTTTAGTAGAGACAGTGTTTCACCATGTTGGCCAGGATGGTCTCGATTTCTTGACCTCGTGATCTACCCACCTCAGCCTCCCAGAGTGCTGGGATTACAGGTGTGAGCCACCGCGCCTGGCCAAAAAAAATTTTTTTTGATTAGCCGGGCTTGTGCCTGTCATCTTCGCTGCTCTGGAGGCTGAGATGGGAGGATCCCTTGAGCCCAGGGGGTTGAGGCTGCAGTGAACTGTCTTTGCACCACTGCACTCCTGCCTGGGTGACAGAGCAAGATCTTATCTCAAAAAATAAATAAATAAATAATAAGGCTGGGCGAGGTGGCTCATGCCTGTAATCCCAGCACTTTGGGAGGCTGAGGCGGGCAGACTGGTTGGGGCCAGGAGTTCAAGACCAGCATGGCCAACATAGTGAAACCCCATCTCTACTAAAATAAAAAACTAGCCAGGCGTGGCAGCCTGTGCCTGTAATCCCAGCTACAAGGAGGCCAAGGCAGGAGAATCGCTTGAACCTGGGAGACAGAGGTTGCAGTGAGCCGAGAATGCACCATTGCACTCTAGCCTGGGGGGACAGTGAGACCCTGTGTCAAAATAAATGAATAAACAATAAATTATGATGATTATTAAATTCTGGTAAGACCCCGGTGGAGGTCCTTAGCAGGAAGCCTAAAGAAGGGGTGACTGCCCCGACCCCTGCCCCTGCGTCTCTCCGAAGGAAACTAACGGCTCAGGGCTCCGCCCAGAGAATGCGAACCAGATGGAACTCAACCCAGAACAGCAGCTCCTCTCCCGGCTTCTGTTTGGGCCACTTCCAAGGACCCAGATGGAGGCAGCCAGGCCTTGCCGCCTCAGTGTGGGGGTGGAGAACCCAGCTCAGCCCATGCAGAGGGGAGAGGCACAAAAGAACCCTGCCTGGGGCCCTGGGGACCTCAGCCTCTCCATTCCTCCTTCCCCAGCCTTTTCTGGTCACTGGATTCTTCCTGATCTTTTTCTGGGCTCCAAGCCTCAGTTTCTGTATCTGTAGAATGGGTGTCAACACAGCCCCTTCCTCTTAGAGCGGTTTTGAGCTTTAACAAAGTTACCTGGGGCTTTGGGAGTTGGAGACCAATCTGCCTAGATCAGTCCTGCCAGGGAAGCTCATTTCGTGGACTGATCTGCAAAGAGGAACTGGGTCCTGGCCGGGGGAGGAACTAGCCAAGCCCTGTGGCTGGAGAGGAGGAAGAGGGAAAGCCTGACGCCGCTGGGGAGGGGACACAGGCTTGGGCTGGGGTGTTTCAGCCTCCGTTTAACCCAGCTGGAAGGAGCGTGGAGGCGGGAGTGGGGTTCTCTGTCTTCCACCCACCTCAGGGAAGGACACCTCCAGTCTGCACCCCAGACACCCCCCTCCGAAGCAGTGCTCACAACCCACCCCAGAATTCCCCTGGGAGCCCCCTCCAGGGTTGAATTGGGGCGGATGAGTGGTGAGTCATTCCTTCCCTTAGGCCCAGGAAGTGACTCATGCCCAGCCTCCTGGTCCCCATCCCTCTGCCCAACAACCCCCTTCGGTCTCCCTGGATTATTGGGGTCCCCAGTATTTCCAGATCGGCAGGGACTGGACATCCCCTCCCCGTCCTCCCCAGGCCCCACCTGCCACTCAGATCCCAATGGCCTCCCTTCCCCCACTTCCCTTCTGTTTCCATCCGCCCTCCTTTCTCATGGTTCTTTCTCTGCCTCACTGTCTCTCTCCGCCTCACTGTCTCTCTCTCCGCCTCACTGTCTCTCTCTCTGCCTCACTCTCTCTCTCTCCGCCTCACTGTGTCTCTCCGCCTGTCTCTCTCTCTGCCTCACTGTCTCTCTCTGCCTCACTGTCTCTCTCTCCGCCTCACTGTCTCTCTCTCCGCCTCACTGTCTCTCTCTGCCCCTCTGTTCTCTCTGTCCCACCTCCTCCTGTGTTCTCTCCTGCTTTCTATGGGTCCCTTGTTTCTCTCTCCATCTCTCTATCACCACGTAATTTCTGTCTCTCTTCATCTATCTCTGTCCCCTTCTCTGTTCTTCCTTCCTTCCTTTTTTTTTTTTTTTTTTTTTATTGTTTTTGAGACAGAGTGTCACTCTTGTTGCCCAGGCTGGAGTGCAACGGCATGATCTCTGCTCACCCCAACCTCTACCTCCCAGGTTCAAGTGATTCTCCTGCCTTAGCTTCCTGAGTAGCAGGATTACAGGTGCCCACCACCATGCCCAGCTAATTTATTTTTGTATTTTTAGTAGAGACGGTTTCACCATGTTGGCCAGGCTGGTCTCAAACTCTTGACCTCAGGTGATCCGCCTACCTCGGCCTCGCAAAGTGCTGGAATTACAGACGTGAGCCATTGCGCCCGGCCCTCTCTCTCTCTCTCTCTGTCTTTGTGTCTTTCTCTCTATGTCTCTCTCCTTCTGTCTCTCTGTCTGTGTCTCTCTCTCCTTCTGTGTCTCTTTCTGTCTCTCTAATCTCTATTTTCTCTCCACCTCTGCCTCTTTGTCTCTCTCTCTCTGGGGAACAGCGAGGAGATCCCTAGGTCCCGGTCTCTAAAGCCCCTGGTGACCTGAGGAGGGTCCCCCAGCACGCCCTGAGTGCTGGGAACCACCGCTGCACGTGCATCCAGCAGGTGGCCATGCGTCTTCCTGTGGGAGGGGCGCCCCGGGGTGAAATATCACTGCTGGCTCGCAGGATGGGCCGCCAGGGCTGGTGGCGGTTGTGGGTGTGGTGTGTGTGCACCTGTGTCCCTGAGGAAGCCTGTGGGTCCAGAGCATCTTAGAGCCTGGGGGATCCAACGCCTTCACTTTGTTTTTTTCTGAGATGGAGTCTCGCTCTGTTTCTCAGGCTGGAGTGCAATGGTGTGACCTCGGCTCGCTGCAACCTCCGCCTCCCGGGTTCAAGCGATTCTCTTGCCTCAGCCTCCCGAGTAGCTGGGATAACACATGCCCACCACCACACCTGGCTAATTTTTTGGATTTTTAGTAGAGACGGGTTTCACCATATTGGGCAGGCTGGTCTCAAACTCCCAACCTCAGGTGATCCACCCGCCTCTGTCTCCCAAATTGCTGGGATTACAGGCCTGAGCCACCACACCCGACCACACCTTCGTTTTTACCTAAAGACACATAGATGGCAGTAAATGCTCAGGCACACCAGACAGCAGTCGTGCGGTTCACTCCCATACTACACTGGGGAGTGGGGCCATCATCATCCCCATTCTACAGAAGGGGAAACTGAGGCAGAGAGGCCCACGGCCTGGGATTTGAACTGGGGTCGCCTGGCTCCAGTCTGTTTCCTTAGCCGCTCCCCACACATCTTCCCGGTCAGAAGAGCAGCGGCTGGTACTGAGAACCACCCCCAGGCTCATGCCACTTCCCTACTCCACAGTTCCTGAAATCCCATCCCCAAGCAGAGCTCAGGAGGCTGAGGGGGGAGGATCACCTGAGGTCAGGAGTTGGAAACCAGCCTGGCCAATATGGTAAAACCCCGTCTCTACTAAAAATACAGAAAAATAGCTGGGCATGGTGGTGGGCTCCTGTAATCCCAGGTACTTGGGACATGAGGCAGGAAAATTGCTTGAAACCAGGAGGTGGAGATTGCAATGAGCTGAGATCAAACCATTGCACTTGCCTGGACAACAAAGCCAGACTCTGGAAAGAAAGAAAGAAAGAGACAGAGAGAGAGGGAGAGGGAGGGAGGGAAGGACGGAGGAGGGAAGGAAGGGAGAGAATTCAAAATATGGTGGTGCACACCTGTGGTCCCAGGTACTCAGGAGGCTGAGACGGGAGAATCACTTGAGCCTAGGAATTGGAGGCTGCAGTGAGCTGTGATTGCACCACTGCACTCCAGCCTTGGTGACCGAGCGAGACTCTGTGTCCAAAACAAAAACAAAAACAAAAAACCCACCCCCATGGGGACAAGGCGACAGATTCTCTGGCTTGAGCACCCGAGTGGGACGTGACATCTGCTCACTCTGAACGACTGACAGGATGTGAGCCTGAGAGGGGTCAGCATCCTGCTCCCCCAAAATGCACCCCCTTCAGCCTCCTTTCCCAGCCCTGGGGTCCCCTCTGACCCCCTTTCCTTTCTCTCTTGCAGCATTCTGTGTCTGGCTGACTCTGCCGGGAGCTGAAACCCAGAACTCCAGCGGTGAGTCTGCTGGGAGCAGATAGCACAGACCACAGCCAGAGCGCAGGGAGGGCCCTGGACCCCCACCCAGCCCCTTTCAGCCCGGGAAGGGAGAGGCCTCAGGCACGGGAGCGCCAGCGCCCTCCCTGTCTCCCCCAGGGCCCCTCACCTTCTGACCACGCTCTCTGCTCCTGCAGGCTGTACCCTTCGGTGCCCTCAGAACTCCAAGTGTGTCGATGCCAACACCTGTCGCTGCAATCCCGGGTTCATCACTTTATCTTCAGCTGAGTTCTTCACCAGCCGCACGGAGACGTGTGACGGTACAGAGGCTTGGGGGCAGTGCGGGGCGCCTCCGAGATTCTGAGGCATTGCCCAGTGCCCGTGGGGGCCAGAGGTTGTTATTAGGGGCCTCAGCCTCACCTTCCAGATGATCATCACGGGCAGAGAAAGGAGACAGAGAGCAGGCGTGGTGGCTCACGCCTGTAATCCCAGCACTTTGGGAGGCCGAGGCGGGTGGATCACCTGAGGTCCGGAGTTTGAGACCAGCCTGGCCAACATGGTGAAACCCCGTCTCTATACTAAAAACACAAAAAATTAACTGGGCGTGGTCGTGATTGTCTGTAATCCCAGCTACTCGAGAGGCTGAGGCAGAAGAATCGCTTGAATCTGGGAGGTGGAGGCTGCAGTGAGCCGAGATCACGTCACCACACTCCAGCCTGGGTGACAAGAGCGAAACTCCGTCTCAAAAAAGAAAGACAGAAAGAAAAGAGAAGAAAAGAAAAAGAGAGGGAGGGAGGGAAAGAAAGAGAAAAGGAAGGAAGGGAGAGGGAGAGAGGGAGGGAGGGGAGGGAGGGAGTGAAGGAGGAAGGGAGGGAAGGAGGAAGGGAGGGAAGGAAAAAATATGAAGGGGGAGAAGTAAGAAGTGAATAGGCATAATTCCTGGAGAGACAGAAGCTGGGTGCTCAGGATTCGCGGGTCTGTGCCTCCGTTTACCCGTAAGACTGGGGAGAAGGTACATTTTGGCCATGTTTTTTTCTTTCTTCTTTTTCCTTCTTTTTCGGAGTCAGAGTCTCACCCTGTCACCCAGGCTGGAGTGCAGTGGCCCGATCTCAGCTCACTGCAACCTCCACCTCGGGGTTCAAGCAATTCTCCTGCCTCAGCCTCCTGAGTAGCTGAGGTGACAGGCATCCACCACCATGCCTGGCTAATTTTTGTAATTTTAGTAGAGATTGGGTTTCGCCATGTTGGCCAGGCTGATCTCGAACTCCTGACCTCTGGTGATCTGCTGGCCTTGACCTCCCAAAGTGCTGGGAGAACAGGTGTGTGCCACCTCCCCTGGCTGTGATGGCGTTTAATTTTCTACAAAAAGACTGGGAAGGGGGATGTGGAGCTCCCTGCCCATCCCCCACCTCAGCGCTGTCTACCGTGTCCAAATCTAGGATGCCAGCCAGAGAACTGAGATCAAGTGTGGTCTTCAGGAATGGCTTGCTCCAGCTGCAGCACAGCCTGTGCAATGCAACTTGAGAGTCTTTCCACAAGATACAAAGCAGCAGGTCCCATGTTGGGGAGTCAGGATGGGGGCCTCTGCCCTGAGGGAACTCACATCTTTGGGAGGTGACTCCCTGTCCTGTTGTGTTCCAGACATTAACGAGTGTGTGCCACCATTCAACGTGTCATGTGGAAAATTCTCGGACTGCGTGAACGTGGAGGGAAGCTACTACTGCATGTGCAGCCCGGGATATGAGCCTGCTTCTGGGACAGAAACATTCAAGAATGAGAGCCAGAACACGTGTCAAGGTAAGAAACGCCCCATGTCCTCTGACACTCCATCCATGAGGTTTAGGGTCACCAGAGCCATTCTGGCAGCTTCCAGAGAGCATGGTCTTGCTTACAGGGTCAGTGCCTGGGGTCTCAGATGGGACAGGTGTGCATGTACCTGCCCCACCAGCCCAGAGAGACAGAGTAACGTGAGGATTAAGGGCTGACTCTGGGATCAGCTGCCTGGGCCAAATCCTGATGACCACCTATGTGACATTGGCCAGGGTACTTATTCAGAAACCACTGCCCACATGTGAGATGTGATAACATTATCATGCTTTTAATCGCAGCACTTTGGGAGGCTGAGGCGGGAGGATCTCTTGAGGCCAGGAGTTCAAGACCAGGCCAGGTGACATAGCAAGACCCCACCCCTATAAAAAATATGAATATTGGCAGGTGCAGTGGCTCACGCTTGTAATCCCAGGACTTTGGGAGGCCAAGGCAGGTAGATTGCTTGAGCAGGGGTTCAAGACCAGCCTGGCCAACATGGTGAAACCCCCAAAAAATACAAAAAAAAAAAAAATTAATTAGCCAAGTATAGTGGCCGACACCTGTAGTCCGCGATACTCAGGAGGCTGCAGTGGGAGGATTGCTTGAGCCTGGGAGGTCAAGGCTACCACTGCACTCCAGCCTGAGTGACAGCAAGCAAGATCCTGCCTCTTAAAAAAAAAAAAAAAAAATCAAACCAAAGCTTTCTTGGAGGCAGGATTTTTAAATATCAAAAAATTAAAAACATTAAATAAAAAAAAGAACTGGCCAGGTGTAGTGGCTCACGCCTGTAATCCCAGCACTTTGGGAGGCCAAGGCAGGTGGATCATGAGGTCAGGAGTTCAAGACCAAACTGACCTACATGGTGAAATCCTGTCTCTACTAAAAATACAAAAACTAGCTGGCTGTGGTGGCTCCTGCCTGTAATCCCAGCTACAGGAAGCTGAGGCAGGAGAATCACTTGAACCCAGGAGGCAGAAGTTGCAGTGAGTCAATCTTGTGCCACTGTGTGCCAGCCTGGGCGACAGAGCGAGACTCCGTCTCAGAAAATAAAAGAAAAAAGATAGGTTGGGTGCCATGGCTCACACATGTAATCCCAACACTTTGGGAGGCCAAGGTGGGAGGATCACTTCACTTAAGGCCTGGGTAACATATAGAGAGAGACACAGGGGGAAGAAAGAGTCCTTATTTTTCACTTGTTTTTGAGATGGAGTCTCATTGTCACCCAGGCTGGAATGCGGCAGTGCAATCTCAGCTCACTGCAAACTCTGCCTCCTGGATTCAAGTCATTCTTATGCCTCAGCCTCTCAAGTCCTGAGCCACCACGCCCAGCCTGAGTCCTTATCTTTTAAAGATAACAACAAAAATAGCTTTGACCTTTGTTAAACTTATGACCTTGGACAAGTTACTTTAACCTCCCTGCACCTCGGTTTACCCATCTGTAAAAGGAGAGTAATGGCATTTATCTCATAGAGTTGCTGGGACGGTAAATGATATTATAAAAGCACTTAACAGGCCAGGCACAGTGGCTCACACCCGTAATCCCAGTACCCTGGGAGGCCAAGGCAGGTGGATCATCTGAGGTCAGGAGTTTGAGACCAGCCTGGGCAATATGGTGAAACCCCATCTCTACTAAAATACAAAAGTTAGCTGGAGGTGGTGGCACATGCCTGTAGTCCCAGCTAGTTGGGAGGCTGAGGCATAAGAATTGCTTGAACCCGGGAGGTGGAGGTTGCAGTGAGCTGAGTTTGCACCACTGCACTCCAGCTTAGGTGACAGAGCGAGACTCCATCTCAGTTAAAGAAAAAACACGTAACAGCTCCTGGCTTGCAGAAGGAGCTCTGTCACATGACTGTTGGGTTTTTATTGTAATTCTGATCTGATGCGGCCCCAGCATGGGTTTCCCTAGGGTGTGAGGATCAGAGAGCAGATGCGAGGCTGCAACCCTGCACAGAGGCACGCAGCCTTTGCTATGGTCTTGCTTGAGGCACCGGCTCAGGCCAAGAGAAACTGGGGCTCCGGGCTTTGCCTGTCTTCCAAGGAAGCCGGTTGGGCAGAGGAGGGGCTTCCAAGATCCACCTGGGCAGATGGGAGCCGCGACTCATTCCAAGAGAGGGAGTTAGTGCAGGCTACCAAGATCAGGAAGAGGACTGGGGCAGAGCTGGGAGGTGATGAGGCTCAGGACTGTAGGGAGAAGAAAGGGCCCGCAGCCCCGATCCCAGCCCCACCCCTCCGGCCTGGCATTCAGGCAGAGAACAAAGAGGGAGGTAGGGTGGGAGACAAGGCAGAGATCCGTGGACCTGGGACGTGCGCCTTCGTGGATCCCAGCAGGAAGCTTCTGCCTGCCACACTGCTAGCCCCAGGAGCCCCTTGCAAGCGGACATTGCGTGGTTCCACATGCATGTGAATTGGCCAGAGGACAGAGTCTTCGTGTGAATTGGAAAAAGACTCCTCTCTCCCAGTGGACACATTTGGCAAACAAAGAGTGGACTGATTTTCAGCCCCTGCTCATCTCATTGGTCCAATACCTTTGTGCAGTGAGCAACCTGCACAACTGTACTTGGCAATCATGGTACCCTCCCAAGGTGCCACGGCTAGGGATGCTACCCACCTGATGCTGTGAGCCCCCTGCATGGGATGGTGGTTGTGATTATGGAGGAGGTGTATTGCTGTGTTAGAAACAGGCCTGGGCTGAGAGAGGGGTGCTCAGTCAGGCAGCTCGGCAGAGACATGAACAGCAGGGCTTAGGTGTTAGAGAGACCTCCATGGACATCAAGGCAGTGATGGAGACAGCTGCTGGTTTGGAGTAGGACCCACCACCAGAGGTGAGAAGCTCAGAGGGACCTGGGCCCCTCCCTTTAACCCTCAGCACTCCAGGTTTCGCTACCGCACCTGAGGGCACACACACCTGGCATCACAGCCCATGGAGCGTCTGACATCGGGGCCAGAGACCTGGGGCAGCTCCCTTGACTCCTCACCCACTGTCTCCAGGCATCTCAGGGGTGTCCTAGACACCTGATCACCCGTGCTTATCCTAATCCTGAGACTCAGGACCCTCCAGAGGGGGTCACTTCTGGAAGCTGAGAACATCTCCCTGCCCCTCTGGCACCTTATTTGCACAAAATAAAAGGGGGTTGGCACTCAGGATATTTCACCAGCTCACGACATGGCGTGGCGTGGTGCATTCCAGCACAGTATCCATCCTCTTTGCCATCGCCGGGGACTGCCAGGATGAGACTTGCCGCCACTGGGGCTCACACAGGCTCAGCCATACCGGGAACCCCTCTGACCCCCACCCCTACCATAATGAACCCCAAAACCCTGTCCAGAAACTCAGGAGGAGGGAATCTCAAGGACAGGACAACCTTGCCTGAAGAGGATGCCTCCTGACCGTTTTACTGGTTGTTTAGCCTTAGTTCATTTACCCATTCAAGGCTCCACCCTGACCCACCCTGATAATTTCTGAGCCCAAAGTCACCTCCAATGACGGAGGCTTGGGAGGATGCTGTGGCCAGGGGTCAGCAGGGTGACATCAACCCCACATATGCACTCAGAATGCCGGGAGCTGTGACTCATGCCTGTAATTCTAAAACTTTCGGAGGCCAAGGTGGAAGGATCACCTGAGGTCAGGAGTTCGAGACCAGCCTGACCAACATGGTGAAACCCTGTTTCTACTAAAAATACAAAAATTAAGCCGGGCACGGTGGCTCACGCCTGTAATCCTAGCATTTTGGGAGGCTGAGGTGGGTGGATCACCTGAGGTCAGGAGTTCAAGACCAGCCTGGCCAACGTGGTAAAACCCCATCTTTATTTAATTAAAAAAATAATAATAATAATAATAAATACAAAAATTAGCTGGGCGAGATGGCCAGTGCCTGTAATCCCAGCTACTCAAGAGGCTAAGGCAGGGAATCACTTGAACCTGGGAGGCGGAGTTTGCAGTGAGCTGAGATCGAATCACTGTACTTTAGCCTGGATGACAGAGCAAGAAGCCATCTCAAAAAAAAACAAAAAACCGCACTCGGAGGGTTGGATGAAGGAAGCAGCTCCAGTGTGGACTAGACGGCAAGAGAGAATGTCACTGAAGGCCATTGCCCTGGCCTGATCCTCTCCCGAGGTCAGTCCTGGTCTGGACCGCTCGGGGACAGAAATGGACACCTGAACCCCATTCAGCAGGCCCCACAGCTTTCCACCCCCGGAGGAATGACAAGGGACGAGAGGACAAATTCATCTGCCACCCCGCACCCATCAGCACCTGCACCCCCTCCAGCCACCAAGCCCTCGCTTACGGCCGGCTCTGCTCAGATGTGGATTCTCACCATCTCCTGCCAGTCCTTTGGCCATAGATCCCTTCCTGGGGATCAGAAAAAAGCATCTTTGTAGACTCGGGCTGCCTGGCTGGACCTCGACCCCCGCTGTCCACCCCAGCCTGCTGCCCACTGTCCAGGAGGCCCTGGCCTGTCCCACAGCGTCCCTGGCTCTCCCCACCCCAGCTGTTGAGCCGCATCGCGGGGGCCCTGGCTCAGGAGGGGTCTTGGTCCCTGCCGGTGAAGCTGGGCTCTCAGAGCTTGTGTGGATGCGAGAGCGCCATCCTGCTAGGGCCACCGGGATTCTGAGAATTCAGCCAGCGAGCTGCCATCCTGGGGGAGTCAGGCCCAGGGCCACCGTTGGGAGCCAAGATGAGTCCTGCCTGGGCGCAAGGCACGTCCCTGCATTTGGTTCTCAGGAAGGCCCCACCCTGGCCTTTACCCTGAATCCTCAGGCTGGGACACCCCAGCTGGGAGCTGCCCAGGAAGGCAGAGGAGAGGGGGAGGACTCGGCTGCTTCCAGCCACATCTGGACAACAGAGGGCCTGGGCCACCACGCTCACCATAGGACGCCTCTGTGTGGATTGGAAAAGGGAGGAGACAGTGGTGCCTTCCAGATGCTTCTGTGCCAGGAAATGTGGCGGACCCACAGCCCCGAAAGCTGCTCACAGCTACGGGCATCTTCACCCTCTCCTTCCTCTTGCAGACGTGGACGAATGTCAGCAGAGCCCAAGGGTCTGTAAAAGCTACAGCACCTGCAGCAACACCCTCGGCAGCTACACCTGCCGGTGCCTGCCTGGCTTTGAGCCCAACCCTGAGGACCCGAAGCTCTGCCAAGGTAGAGGCCCTGGGAGAAGGCTGTGAGGCTGGACAGGAGCTGGGATGGAACCAAGGCAGGTCCCACAAAGCTGCCAAGGAGGAGGGCGAAGATCTGCAGGTTCCCACAAGCCCAAGGACCTGCTGAGCCCCTGCCTAGGCATTCACCTCCCAGGAAGGTCCCGCCATGGCAGGGAGGTGGCAGGACTTCCGGGGACCAGAGTGCCCTTGTGGGACCCCCAGACCTCGCCCTTTCCTCATCTGTCACATGCGAGTGGAAGAAGGTGTCACTCCCAGTTCTAAGAAAAAGAACCTCCACCACAGTGAGGGAGGGAGCCGGTGAGAGATTTTAGCTTTTAGTCATGGAAGTCCATCTCTCATGACTCAGTTTCCCTTTTGGTTTCACCTCCTATAAACTGGGGACCATGGTCCCTGCTGCGCCCTTCTTGTAGGGAGACCATCATAAATGCTCTGAAGGTGACGTTGAAGGTCACCAAGTGGTGGTACCTGTAATAATGGTGTTCATTCTGGGGCAATGAAGAGATGGAAGTGGATACAGTGAGTGGAGGGCAGGCCTGGGCTGGTCGGGGATAGGGTTTGACCCTCTGACTTTGTCCTCAGATGTGAACGAATGCACCTCTGGAAAAAAACCATGCCACAACTCCACCCACTGCTTGAACAAAGTGGGCAGCTATCAGTGCCACTGCCGCCCGGGCTGGCAGCCGATTCCGGGGTCCCCCAGTGGCCCAAACAATACCATCTGTGAAGGTCGAGAGCTCAGATCCCACGTTCCCAGAGACCCACAAACATCTGATCACATGTTCCACGGCGCCCACACAGACTGAGCAGAATGAACGCTGGAGGCACCCGGCTGTGCCAGGCGTTCATTCTTCTGAGGCTAGATGAGAAAAGAGCAGGGGTGCCAGAGAAGGAGCTGGGGTACTGACGGGGAGGCTCAGGGTGACCCCAGGCAGCAGCCGATGACTCCCTGGGAGGAAGGCGTGGCACTGTTTTCATAACCCGCACATCTGCATGGGGCCCACCTGCTGTGCCCAGGTCTCTCCACGCTTCCATAACCCACCATCCACCACTCCAAGGCAGGCACTAATGCCGGAAAGAACGAGGTGGGGGCATGGACAGGAGACAGGACCCTCTCCAGTCTGGGACAGGGCCTGACCCCCTCCTGTGCCCTCAGATGTGGACGAGTGCAGCTCCGGGCAGCATCAGTGTGACAACTCCACTGTCTGCTTCAACACCGTGGGTTCATACAACTGCCGCTGCCGCCCAGGCTGGAAGCCCAAACACGGAACCCGGAATAACCAAAAGGATACTGTCTGTGAAGGTGAGACCTGACCCCAGAAGCTCCCCAGCCCCGAACACACACAGACACTCTCCCGCCTGGTGAGCCGCTTGTCTTTTTCCCTACAGACGTGACTTTCCCCACGTGGACCCTGCCCCCTGGAGTCCACAGCCAGGTGAGTGGCCCCCGCAGGGACCAGGGAGTGGGAACTCCATCCACACCCTCGTCCGAAACTTCCCACCCACCGTCAAAGCTCTCTGACCGCCGCATCTCCCCTCTCTGCAGACGCTTTCTCGCTTCTTCAACAAAGTCCAGGATCTGGACAGAAACTTCAAGCTGAGCTCAGCCAAGGACACCATCCAGGTAAGGGCAGGACTCCCCTAGGGTATAAGCAGCTGGGGGAGGCTGGGCGCGGTGGCTCACGCCTGTAATCCCAGCACTTTGGGAGGCTGAGGTGGGCAGATCACAAGGTCAGGAGATTGAGATCATCCTGGAAATCCCATCTCTACTAAATATACAAAAAATTAGCTGGGCGTGGTGGTGGCCGTCTGTAGTCCCAGCTACTCAGGAGGCTGAGGCAGGAGAATCACTTGAACCCAGGAGGCAGAGTTTGCAGTGAGCCAAGATCACGCCACCGCACTTCAGCCTGGCAACAGAGCAAAACTCTGTCTTTAAAAAAAAAAAAAAAGCAGGGGGAGGCTTCGATATAGCCAGAGAGAGTGCCCAACCCAAGCAGGGGCCTCTAGTCAGACATACACATGCCCATAACATATACACACCACAAACAGTATGTATACAAACATATATACACCCAGAAATGAGAAGACACACACACACACACACACACACACACACACACACACACACACACACACCGGGTATAATGGCAACAGAGTGCAGCACTTAAGAACCTGGAGTTGGACCACAGAAGTTCAAATCCCCCCATCACCACTTCTTGCTGTGTGACCTCAAGCACGTGACTTGCCCTCTCTGGGCCTCAGTTTCCTTATCTGCTTTTGGGTTGTGGTTTCTTTTTGTTTGTTTGTGTTTGTTTGTTTGCTTGCTTTTTGAGACAGGGTCTGGCTCTGTTGCCCAGTCTGGAGGGCAGTGACGGGACTGTGGCTCACTGCAGCCTCGATCTCCCAGGCTCAAATGATCCTCCCTCCTCAGCCTCCCGAGTAGCTAGGACAAAGGCACGTCCCACTATCCCTGGCTAATTTATTGATAATTAATTTATTTATAGATGGGGTCTTGTTATGTTGCCCAGGCTGCTCTCGAACTCCTGGGCTTAAGCGATCCTCCTCCCTTGGCCTCCCAAAGTGCTGGGATCACAGGCATGAGCCACTGTGCCTGGCCAGTTTCCTCATCTGCAACACAGGCATGAAAATGGTGCCTCCTTCATATAGTCAGTGTGAAGGGTAAATAAACTAATAGAAGTAAGGCTCAGAGAACAGTGCCTGACGCATGGTAAGCCTTATATAAGTTTTCCTGGCCGGGCACAGTGGCTCAGGCTTATAATCCCAGCACTTTGGGAGGCCGAGGTAGGCAGATCAGGAGGTCAGGAATTTGAGACCAGCCTGGCCAACATGGCAAAACCCCATCTCTACTAAAAATACAAAAATTGGCTGGGTGTGGTGGTGCATGCCTGTAATCCCAGCTACTCGGGAGGCTGAGGCAGGAAAATCGCTTGATCCCGGGAGGCAGAGGTTGCAGTGAGCCAAGATCGTGCCACGACACTCCAGCCTAGGTGACAGAGTGAGACTCTGTCTCAGAAAAAAAAAAAAGTTTGGGCATGGTGGCTCATGCCTGTAATCCAAGCACTTTGGAGGCCAATGTGGGCGGATCACCTGAGGTTGGGAGTTTAAGACCAGCCTAACAAGGTGAAACCCCATCTTTAAAAAACAAAAACAAAAATTCTAGCCAGGTGTGGTGGTAGGCACCTGTAGTCCCAGCTACTCAGAAGGTTGAGGTAGGAGAATTATTTGAACCCGGGAGGTGGAGGTGGCAGTGAGCCAAGATAGTGCAATACACTCCAGCCTGAGTGACAGAGTGAGACTCTGTCTTGGATAAATTAGTTAATTAAGATTGCATCAGCCGGGCGCGGTGGCACATGCCTGTAGTCCTAGCTACACGGGAGGCTGAGGTGGGAGGATCGCTTGAGCCCAGGAGTTCTGGGCTGTAGTGCGCTATGCCGATAGGGTGTCCACACTAAGTTCGGCATCAATATGGTGACCTCCTGGGAGCGGGGGACCACCAGGTTGCCTAAGGAGGGGTGAACCGGCCCAGGTCAGAAACGGAGCAAGTCAAAACTCCCGTGCTGATCAGTAGTGGGATCGTGCCTGTGAATAGCCACTGCATTCCAGCCTGGGCAACATAGTGAGACCCCGTCTCTCTTAAAAAAAAAAAAAAAAAAAAAAAAAGATTGCATTTAACCCAATAGATCCAACATATTCACCACTTTAACATGGAATGATTTTTTTTTAAACCCTGAGATATTTTGTATTCTTTTTCTAAAAATAAGTCTTTGAAATCTGATGTGTATTTTACACTTCAGAGCAGGTTCAAACACATTGCAAGTGTTGGACAGATAGAGTTAGAACAGAGCTGGCCAGGCGCGGTGGCTCACGCCTGTAATCCCAGCACGTTGGGAGGCCGAGGTGGGTGGATCATGAGGTCAGGAATTCGAGACCAGCCTGGCCAAGATGGTGAAAACCCATCTCTATTAAACATACAAAAATTAGCTGGGTGTGGTGGCATGCACCTGTAGTCCCACTCAGGAGACTGAGGCAGGAAAATTGCTTGAACCTGGGAGGTGGAGGCTGCAGTGACCTGAGATTTCGCCATCGAATTCCAGCCTGGTGACACGGCGAGACTCCATCTTTTTTTTTTAGACAGAGTCTCGCTCTTTCACCTGGCTGGAGTACAGTGGTGCGATCTCATCTCATGGCAACCTCTGACTCCCGGGTTCAAGCGATTCTCCTGCCTCAGCCTCCTGAGCAGCTGGGACAGCAGGCACGTGCCACCACGCCCAGATAATTTTGTATTTTTAGAGACAGGGTTTCACCACGTTGGCCAGGATGCTTTCTATCCTGTGACCTCGTGATCCGCCCGCCTCAGCCTCCCAAAGTGCTGGGATTACAGGCGTGAGCCACCGCGCCTGGCAAAGGTTTTCTTTTCTTTTCTCAACCAGGCCTGACCCTGCTGAGCTTCCGAGATCAGATGAGATCGGGCGCATTCAGGGTGGCATAGCCAGGACTTCATCTTTAAAAAAAAAAAAAAAAAAGCCAGGCACAGTGGCTCACGCCTGTAATCCCAGCACTTTGCGAGGCAGAGATGGGTGGATGACCTGAAGTCAAGAGTTTGAGACCAGCCTGGCCAACTCCAGTGAAACCCCATCTCTACTAAAAGTACAAAAATTAGCGGGGTGTGGTGCCGGGCACCTGTAATTCTCAGCTAATTGGGAGGGTGAGGCAGGAGAATTGCTTCAACCTAGGAGGCGGAGGTTGCAGTGATATGAGATTGTGCCACTGCACTCCAGCCTGGGTGACAAGAGTGAAACTCTGTCTCAAAATAAATAAATAACAGAAACTAGCCAGATGTGGTGGCACGCTCCTGTAGTCCCAGCTACTCAGAAGGCTGAGACGGGAGGACTGCTTGCGTCTGAGAGGCGGAGGTTGCAGTGAGCTATGATCATGCCACTGCACTCCAGCCTGGGCGACAGTGAGACCCTGTCTCAAAAAAAAAGGGGAAAAAAGGGCCAGGCGCGGTCACTCATGCCTGTAATCCCAGCACTTTGGAAGGCCAAGGCGGGTGGATCACTGGAGGTCAGGATTTCGAGACCATCCTGGCTAACATGGTAAAATCCCATCTCTACTAAAAATACAAAAAAGTAGCCAGCCATGGTGGCACGCGCCTGTAGTCCCAGCCACTCTGGAGGCTGAGGCAGGAGAATGGCTCGAACTCAGGAGGCAGAGGTTGCAATGAGCCAAGATTGCGCCACCGCACGCCAGCCTGGGTGACAGAGCGAGACTTTGTCTCAAAAAAAAAAAAAAAAAAAAGAGGCCAAGGCGGGCGGATCACCTGAGGTCAGGAGTTCAAGACCAGCCTGATCAACATGGTGAAACCCCGTCTTTAAAAAAAAAAAAAAAAAAAAGGAAGGGAGAAAGAAAAAAGAACAGAAGGATAAAACAGCGTGGCAGCCAGCCTGTGCCCGAGCAGTGGTAAGCGCTGGGATTCCTACACGTGTGTAGGCACATAATCCGCCGCTGGTTTTCTGGTTGCTGCGTCATCTCAGTGACTCCCTTGTGCCTGTGGATCTCCAGGGAGGTGTGTCCCCTGGTTGGGGGTGAGATCCAGGTCCTTCAGGCAACCCCCATGGTCTGATGCTCCATCGATTCTGTCACCCGCCACCCCCTAGAACCTCATCAAATTGGTGGATGAACTGATGGAAGCCCCTGGGGACATAGAGGCCCTGGCCCCGCCTGTCCGGCACCTCATAGCCACCCACCTGCTCTCAAACCTTGAAGATGTCCTGAGGATCCTGGCCAAGACCCTGCCTAAAGGCCCCTTCACCTACCTTTCCCCTTCGAACACAGGTGAGGCCTTGGCCTGCCCTGCCCCAGCCCTGGGCCCCGCCTGGTACCTGGGGTCCCCAGTGACTGCTCCTCTCCCCTCAGAGCTGACCCTGATGATCCAGGAGCCGGGGGACAAGAACGTCACTATGGGTCAGAGCAACGCACGCATGAAGTTGAACTGGGCTGTGGCAGCTGGAGCCGAGAACACTGGTACCAGCAGCGGTCTGGAGCGGGAGCCCGTGGGAGAGGGACAGAGGAGCTGGGATGGGGCCAGGGGGAGGTTCAGAATATGGAACAACTGGCTGGGCACAGTGGCTCACGCCTGCAAATCCCATCACTTTGGGAGGCCGAGGTGGGTAGATCACTTGAGATTAGAAGTTCTAGACCACCCTGGGCAACATGGTGAAACTCTGTTGCTACAAAAAATACAAAAATTAGCTGGGCGTGGTGGTATGTGCCTATAGTCCCAGCTACTCGGGTGGCTGAGTGGGGAGGATCAATTGATCCCAGGAGGTCAAAGCTGCTGTGAGCTATGATTGCGCCAAGGCGCTCCAGCCTGGGAAACAGAGTGAGACCTTGTCTAAAAAAAAAAAAAATATCCAGGCATGGTGGCTCATGCCTGTAATCCCAGCACTTTGGGAGGCCAAGACAGGTGGATCACCTGAGGTCAGGGGTTCAAGACCAGCCTGGCCAACATGGTGAAACCCTGTCTCTATTAAAAACATAAAAATTAGCTGGGTGCAGTAGCAGGTGCCTGTAATCCCAGCTACTCAGGAAGTTGAGGCAGGAGAATCACTTGAACCCAGGAGGCGGAGGTTGCAGTGGTCCCAGATCTTGCCATGTGCACCCCAGCCTGGGTGACAAGAGGGAGACTTTGTCTCAAAAAAAAAAAAAATAAGGCCCAGTTCGAAGGCGAGGTAGCTTACACCTCTAATCCCAGCACTTTGGGAGGCTGAGGTGGGCGGATCACCTGAGATCAGGAATTCGAGACCAGCCTGGCCAACATCGTGAAGCCCTGTCTTTACTAAAAATGTAAAAATTAGCCAGGCGTGGTGGCACGTGCCTGTAATCCCAGTTACTTGGGAGGCTAAGGCAGGAAAATTGCTTGAACCTGAGAGTGGAAGTTAAAGTGAGCTGAGATTGTGCCATTGTACTCCAGCCTGGGCGAAAGAGCAAAACTCCATCACACACACACACACACACACACACACACACACACACACACACACACACACACACACACAAAGGAACAACTGGAAACTGACCCATCGGGAGGGGCTGCTGGCGTCATCGTGGTGGATTGGCTGAGCCTGAGTTGGGCCATCTTGGGAGGGAGGATAGAGCGTTGGAGGAGGATGGCAGGAGTGGGCAGTGAGCTTGTCTGTTCCCCAGGCTCCGCCATAGTGGGCATCCTCTCCATCCGGAACATGACGACATTGCTGGTCAACGCTTCCTTGGACCTGGATGCCAAGAAGCAAGCCGAGCTGGAAGAGAAATACGAAAGCAACGTCCATGGCGCTCAACTCACACGCCTCTCCGCCGTCAACTCCGTCTTTCTGAGCCACAACAACACCAAGGAACTCAGCTCCCCCATCCTTTTCGCCTTCTCCCACCTTGAGTCCGCCAGTGGGGAGGCAGGAAGAGACCCTCCCGCTCGCCCTGGAGCCAAGGTCTCTGCTCACTCTGCCCCTTCCTCAAAGAGAACCCAGGGCCTTTGCACGTGCTGGGCCTCTGCCTGGGAGGCTCTTCCCCCACGTGTTTCTGACCCCATTTGGGCCTTTCCTAACCTCATTACTTACTTATCTACTTACTTTATTTATTTCTTTTATTTTGAGACAGAGTTTCGCTCTGTTGCCCAGGTTGGAGTGCAATGGTGCGATCTCGACTCATCGCAACCTCTGCCTCCTGAGTAGCTGGGATTACAGGCGTGTGCCACCAGGCCCGGCTAATTTTTGTATTTTTAGTAGAGACGAGGTTTCTCCATGTTAGTCAGGCTGGTCTTGAACTCTCGACCTCAGGTGATCCGCCTGCCTTGGCCTCCCAAAGTTCTGGGATTATAGGTGTGAGCCACTGTACCCCGCCTATTTTTATTTCATTTATTATTATTATTATTATTATTATTATTTCTTGAGTTGAGATCTTAGTCTGATGCCAGGCTTGGAGTGCAGTGGTGCGATCTCAGCTGAGTGCAACCTCTGCTTCCCGGGTTCAGGTGATTCTCCAGCCTCAGCCTCCCAAGTAGCTGGGACTGTAGGCACGCCACCACACTCAGCTAATTTTTGTATTTTTAGTAGAGATGTGGTTTCACCATGTTAGCCAGGATGGTCTTGATCTCTTGACGTTATGATCCTCCCGCCTTAGCCTCCCAAAGGGCTGGGATTACAGACATGAGCCACTGTGCCCAGCCATCTCTCCCTCTCTTACATCAACCTCACAAGGGTAGGTACTTGTGTGTGCCCTGTTCACTGCTGTGTCTCCAAACCTGTTACATTCAGTAGGCGCTCAGTAAATGCTCATTAGAGAAAAACAGCCCTCTTGTGCTCAGCCAAGCCCAGGACCTAAGAGTTAACTCCAGATCTCTCTGACCACCCCCATTTGCCCACAGGACGTGACACCTGGGCCACGGCAGGAGCTGATCTGTGCCTTCTGGAAGAGTGACAGCAACAGGGGAGGGCACTGGGCCACCGAGGGCTGCCAGGTGCTAGGCAGCAAGAATGGCAGCACCACCTGCCAATGCAGCCACCTGAGCAGCTTTGCCATCCTCATGGCTCATTACGACGTGGAGGTGAGCAGCCAGGGCCATCCTCAGGCACCCACAGGTAACAAGGTCCACCTGCAACCAGACAGGCAGCCAGTTCTCCAAGGAGCCCCACTGGCTGCTCAGATACGTCTGCAGGGTTGCACAGCCCAGGTGTCCTCCTGTCAACCCCCAACGCAGCCTCTTCCCTTGGCCTCTTCTCTGCGACCCTGCAACTGTACACTGGGTACAGCCAACGGCTCCTCTGCCTATCCATCCTGTACCAGTTGTGAGACATCACTAAAAGCCCCCTGTGTAGAGCATTCCAAGGGAGCACCACTTTCTTTTTTTTTTTTTTTGAGACAGAGTCTCACTCTGTCGCCCAGGCTGGAGTGCAGTGTCGGGATCTTGACTCACTGCAAGCCCCGCCTCTTGGGTTCAAGTCATTCTCCCGCCTCAGCCTCTGGAGTAGCTGGGATTACAGGCCCGCCACCACCATGCCTGGATAAGTTTTGTATTTTTTTTTTCTTTGAAAACTCGTTTTCAAAGGTTTTGTATTTTTAGTAGAGACCGGGTTTCACCATGTTGTCCAGGCTAGTCTTGAACCCCTGACCTCAGGTGATCTGCCCACCTTGGCCTCCCAAACTGCTGGGATTACAGGTGTGAGCCACCCAGCCCAGCCTCTTTTCTTTATTTTTTGAGACAGAGTCTTGCTCTATCACCAAGGCTGGAGTGCAGTGATGTGATCTTGGCTCACTGCAACCTCTGCCTCCCAGGTTCGAAAAATTATCCTGCCTCAGCCTCCTGAGTAGCTGGGATTACAGGTGCACACCACCACACCCGGCTAATTTAAGTATTTTTAGTAGAGACGGGGTTTCAACATGTCGGGCAGGCTGATCTCGAACTCCTGACCTCAGGTGATCCGTCCACTTCACCCCCTCAAAGTGCTGGGATTACAGGCGTCAGCCACCGCTCCCAGCCTGGGGCACTGCTGTTTGTGACTTCGGTAGAATCCATAATTAAGCTGGGCCTTGTCGAAAACTAATTAATGAGGCAGAGAAGAGGGGCGCCTGTGGTCCAGGCCAAAGGTCCAGCAAGCACAAAAATGTGAAATCCCTAGACTCACCTACCAGCTGGTAAGTGTGGCCAGATGTAGGAGGGACAAAGGAGGAGGTCAGAGAGGTGGGCCCCTCAGACTGTGGGGGAAAAAGGGACCACAAAGAGGGCAGGAAGGCCTCAGGCCCTGAAGGAACCCTGAGCACCCGGTGCTGCTCCTAGGACTGGAAGCTGACCCTGATCACCAGGGTGGGACTGGCACTATCACTCTTCTGCCTGCTGCTGTGCATCCTTACCTTCCTGCTGGTGCGGCCCATCCAGGGCTCGCGCACCACCATACACCTGCACCTCTGCATCTGCCTCTTCGTGGGCTCCACCATCTTCCTGGCCGGCATCGAGAACGAAGGCGGCCAGGTGAGGTCCGGTCCCGCTCCCACCTGAGCTGTGGGGCAGGGAGGCCTGGGAGGGGTTAGCCCCGCCCACTCCCGGGGCTCGGTCGGGGAGGCGGGCCCTGGAGGCTTGGGGCCCCGCCCCTGGCTGGGATCTGGCCCCGCCCGCCGGGGGGTCGGGTTGTCTCTTTAAAGGGCTCTGCCTTTGGAGCCGCCTGGCCCTGCCCGGAGTCCCCGCTGGCTTCTATGAGCGTTGTTGGGGGTGGGCCCTGAGAGAGCCTGGCCCTACCCCAGACCCGCCCACCCTCCGGCCGTGGTCCCGCCCACTGCCCCCGTCGGCTCTGGCCCCATATGCCCCGCCCCTCGCTGACATCGCCCCGCCTCTCCGTCCCCGCCCTGCAGGTGGGGCTGCGTTGCCGCCTGGTGGCCGGGCTCCTGCACTACTGCTTCCTGGCCGCCTTCTGCTGGATGAGCCTCGAAGGCCTGGAGCTCTACTTTCTCGTGGTGCGCGTGTTCCAGGGCCAGGGCCTGAGTACGCGCTGGCTCTGCCTGATCGGCTACGGCGTGCCCCTGCTCATCGTGGGCGTCTCGGCTGCAGTCTACAGCAAGGGCTACGGCCGCCCTAGATAGTGAGTGCAGTGAGGTGGGGCCGGGGGAGGGCAGGGTGCCAGGCCCGGGGCTCACGGGCAGTGTGTCACGTACCATGCCCCGCTGCCCTGGGTTCTGCTCCTGGCTTCCCGGGGCACTGATGGGACCCCTCCCTTCCGTCCCAGCTGCTGGTTGGACTTTGAGCAGGGCTTCCTCTGGAGCTTCCTGGGACCCGTGGCATTCATCATTTTGGTAAGCACCCACTCCCCCTTCAATGAAGCGCCAAGGGCCCAAGCCTGGCTGGACCATCTCTCCCACCTTCTAACCCACAATCTGCTTCCTGCCCAGTGCAATGCTGTCATCTTCGTGACGACTGTCTGGAAGCTCACTCAGAAGTTTTCTGAAATCAATCCAGACATGAAGAAATTAAAGCAGGCGAGGTGAGAGGAGGGGCTGGGAGGACCTGGAGGCGGGGCCAGGACGAGGGGCGTGAAGCTGGAGGCAAGGTCTGGGCCCACACTGAAACCCCCTCCCCGCAGGGTGCTGACCATCACGGCCATCGCACAGCTCTTCCTGTTGGGCTGCACCTGGGTGTTTGGCCTGTTCATCTTTGACAGTCGGAGCTTGGTGCTCACCTACGTGTTCACCATCCTCAACTGCCTGCAGGGCACCTTCCTCTACGTGCTGCACTGCCTGCTCAACAAGAAGGTGGGGGCTGGGGCACGGTGGCACATGCCTGTCATCCTCCCACCTACTTGGGAGGCCGAGGGGGGAGGACTGCTTGAGCCCACAAGTTCGGGAGCAGCCTGGGCAACATAACCAGACTCCGTCTTTACAAAAAATTCAAAGATAGGTGCAGTGGTGAGTACCAGTAACCTCAGCTTCTCAGGAGGCTGGGACAGGATCACATGGGCCCAGGAGTTCCAGGTTGCAGTGAGCTATGATGGGGCCACTGCACTCTAGCCTGGGTGACAGGGAGACCTGATCTCAAAAAAAAAACCCACAAAAACACCAAGGTGGGACCGAGGGCAGAGCATGGGAGGGGCATGCAGGGTCCCAGGTCCTGCTCCTGGCCTGACCGCGTGTTCTGAGCCCGCAGGTTCGGGAGGAGTACCGGAAGTGGGCCTGCCTAGTTGCTGGGGGGAGCAAGTACTCAGAATTCACCTCCAGTACGTCTGGCACCGGCCACAATCAGACACGGGTAAGGGGCTGTGCCTGAGGTGGGTGTGTGGGCAGGAAGACACCAGGGCTGGCTTAGGCCTCATCAGGCTCTCCTCTCCAGGCCCTCAGGGCGTCAGAGTCTGGCATGTGAGGACGCACTGCTCTGGATGGGCCAGCAGCTCCTGTGGCCACGGCAGCTTTGCACACGAAGAGCATCTGTCCTCCCTCCATCCACCACTCTGCTCCCTCCACCCTCCCTCCTTGAGCCCATGTGTGCCACCAGGAGGGAGTGGCAGCTATAGTCTGGCGCCAAAGCCCAGGACACCCAGTGGGGTGGAGTCGGAGCCGCTGGTCCTGCTGCTGGCTGCCTCTCTCCCCCACCTTATGACTCAGGATGGGGACAGACTGGCCCAGGGCTGCAGCCTGTTGCCCTGGCACCTGTGGCCAGCACTCGGGACAGATTGAGGGCTCTTGTCCCGGCCTAGCCTTTTCCTCTTGTCTTTGCTGCAGAGACTAGGCGCTGGGGCTCAGCTTCCCTCTTAAGCTAAGACTGATGTCAGAGGCCCCACAGCAGGGCCCCTTGGGGCCACTGCCTGAGGCTCACGGTACAGAGGCCTGCCCTGCCTGGCCAGGCGGGAGGTTCTCACTGTTGTGAAAGTTGTGGCTGTTGTGTAATATGTTTTTATCTGTTTAAACCTTTCAATGTTGACACTTAAAATTAAACACACGCGTACAGAAGATGGCCTTGACTGCTGGTGGTGACTTAGAGGCCAGGCCCAGGGTGTCCGTGAAAGACCGAGGTGACCAAGAAACATAATACAAGTTTCTTGTATTATGTATACAAGACCAAGGCTTCCATAATACAAATTTATTCTTACACAATCTACAGCTTCCGAACAGGGGCATCTGGAAAGGGGAGGTGGAGGTGCAGGCGGGAGGCTCCAGGCTGGCGGCTCTGGACTGGCAGGGCACGTGGTGGTTATCGGCTCTGCTCAACTGTAAGACAAAGAGGATGCAGTGAGCCGAAGGGCCCGAGGAGGGACCCTCGGCCCTAGACCCCCGCCCTGCCCAAGGCACTTACTGTATGTGGAGATATCAATTTCTTCTGGAAGCTCTGCCACATTAACTTCAAACCGGTCCTGGACGTCATTGAGGATTTTGGCATCATTCTCGTCAGACACAAAAGTGATGGCTAGGCCTTTGGTGCCAAAGCGACCCGCCCGGGCCACCTGCAGGCAGACAAGAACAGGGTTAGGCCACAGATGCCTCCACAGGACTTGAGGAAAAGCAGGGCTGGAGCCCCACCCCACCGCCAGGGGAGAGCGACACGCCTATGAGGCCCTCACCCGGTGCAGGTAGGTGTCCGAGTCCTCAGGCATGTCGTAGTTAAAGACGATGTTGACTCGCTCAATGTCCATCCCTCGGCCAAACAGATTGGTGGCCACCAGGATCCGCCGCTGGAAATCTTTGAACTGCTGATAGCGTGACAGGCTGGGGTGCAGGAGAAACAAGTGAAGGCCGTCAGACACTGGGCTCCTGGGTGGTGCTCCCTGCAGCCTTGGCGGGCGGCTGGCACTCACCGCTCCTCCTGGGCCATACCCCGGTGGATGGCGATGGCCGGGAAGTTCTGCTCCACAAGGAGCTGGGCCAGGGCCATGCAGCGCTGCACTGACTTGACGAAGATTATCACCTGGGGAAAGAGGGGCGGTCAGGGCCACATACTCCATGCGGCCCAGAGCCCTGGGACAGGCAGATGGAAGCGTCACCTGGTTAAACTCCAGCACGTCCAGGAGGTCGAAGAGCTTCCGGTTCTTCTCGCTGTCTTTGAGTTTGACGTAGTGCTGCTGCAGTCCGTGCAGCGTGAGCTTGGTCTCATCATCCACAAACACCTCCATGGGCTGTGTGGGAAGGGAGGTGGGAGGGGCAGGCAGGGATCACCTCTGGGCATCTCGCTTGCCCAGAACTTTCCAGCGGGCGACTCCTTTGTGCGACGCTTCCCAGAGGGCCTGCTGCACCGGACCTCAGCAAACATCGCTCTACCAAAAGCTGGACGTAAGCTCTGGTCCGGCTCAGGTGTGGACCAAGCTTGACTCCCAGTTTGACAAGACCGAGGGGAGGGAAGGAGGCTCCGCCGGCTCCCAGCATCCCAGCATCCTGTGTGCCATGTGGGCGTCCTGGGGCCCCAGGCTCCGTGACCCTGGGGAGGGCTGAAGCTGCCATTCTCGCCCTACTCACATCCTGCATGAACTTCCTGCACACAGGCCGGATGTCCTTGCTCAGGGTGGCGCTGAACATCATGCACTGCTTCTCGTGTGGTGTCAGGCGGAAGATCTCCTGCACGTCCCGCCGCATGTCTGGGTGGGGAGGGCAAGAAGTGGGTGGGCATGAGCATCTGCCAGGCAGGACCCCCACCCAGACCAGACCCAGACCCCTCCCAACCTGTGCCAGGGAGCCAGTGGCACTGTGACGAGGGCAGAGTGAGCCGAGGGAGAGGCCAGTCCTGGTGCCTGAGGGGCTGGGGGTGGCCAGTAAGCGCAGGCGCAGGAGGAGCTGCAATCCACTTACACGCTGGCGCGGAGCAGCCGTGCCCGTGCGCCTGGAGCCAGGCTTCAGGGAGGGGAGCCTGAGGCAGAGACAGCCACTGGGGTGAGAGCTGCAGCTGCCTCCCAGGACACAAGCCCATCTCCCACCAGCCCTGTTGGGTCTGAGGCAGGTGGGGCCTAGAACCAACCCAAAAGCTAGTCGAAGCCTCACACTCCTAGAGGTACAGGTTTGTGCCTTTACATCCAGGCAGGGACAGGGGTTTGTTTGGGCCCCGTGGTCCCATTTGGCTCGGGCTCAGAAACAGCACATTCCTCTGCCAGTGGCAGAGCTTTCCCTAAGATCACACACGGGAGCCCCACATGCCGGCCGCCCACGTGACCCACTCAAGAGCCTTCTGCCTGCTATAAGCCTGCCCAGCCCCTGACTCTCCAGCTGGCGCTGCGAGGGCAGAGGACTCACCGAGCTGCTCCAGCATTTTGTCGCACTCGTCCAGCACAAAGTGCTTCACATTCTTCAGGCTGAAGCTTCTGTTCCGCGCGAGCGCCAGGATGCGGCCCGGGGTCCCCACCACAACATGGGGACAGTTCTTCTTCAACACTTCTTCATCCTTCTTGATGGAGAGGCCCCCGAAGAACACAGACACCTACAGGGATGAGGAGGAAGTTGCTCCACGCTGATGTCTGGTCCAAGGCCCCGACCTGCACGGCCCTAGCAGCCCCGGAAGGCACCCAATACCTAGTCCCAGCACCTGTGAACAGGCAGTCTCAGGGGACCAAGGCGGGCCCCAGAGCCTCCCAGGGCTCCACTCAAAGGCAGCCCCAGGCTGGGACTGGCGCAGGCTCCTGGGTGCCATGCATAATTCATCAAGCTTTTAAGGAGCAAAAACCACCACAAACCTCAAAGGCAGCTGCCCCTGCCAAGCTTGGTAAATGCTGGCTGGGCCAGAGCAGAGGCTAACAAAGCTGCAGAGACCAAGACGTGCCTCCCCTAGTCTGGCCCAAGGGGCTTACCTTGACGCTAGGCATGTACTTGGAGAAGCGCTCATATTCCTTGCTGATCTGGAAGGCCAGCTCTCTCGTGTGGCACATGACCAGGACCGTCACCTGGGGAATGGCAGGAAGAGGGCCTTCAGGCAGTGTCCTTTTCTTGTTTTGAGACGGGAGTTTCGCTCGTTGCCCAAGCTGGAGTGCAATGGTGCCACCTCGACTCACTGCAACCTCTGCCTCCCAGGTTTGAGCGATTCTCCTGTCAGGCAGTGTCCTAACCCCTTCCCCACCAGAGTCCACCCTACCAGTCCCACTGATACACTGTGCCCCACATCATAGGCCATTTAAAGGCACAATCCAAATGCCTCTCCCTGCCACAGCCCTTCCTCACCCCTCACTCCCTACATCCTCCCACAGCTACTGAAACCCCAGCCTCCCAACCCCAGGACCCGCAATGAGGAACAGAAAATGGCCTGCATAATGGTTAGATCTGGCCTGCCCAGTGGACGTCGGACCGGTTCTCTAAGGATTTCCTGAGTCTCAGCACTGGGGCTGCCCCGGCCTTCCTGCCCATGCCACCAGACCTGGACCACACCACAGACCCCCCACAGCACCTTCATCCTTCAGGATATACCGAGCTAACAAGGGCACGTGGGCCAATACAAAGCCCAACGACGTACACCTGGCATGACTCAGGAGCGAGACTCCAGAATTCACTTGAGTTTTTTTCCTCCAAGGTGGTGGCACACAACAAGACAACGGCAGAAGACAGCCAGGGCCTCACAGCAAGGACAGTGGTTGACTGCTGTATTTGGGGCAACCCTACCTTCATAGATAAACACCCTCCAGGTAAAGTGGCAGAGCAAAACAACAGCCACATCTCTGGGGCAAGGAGCAAACTGTGGGCGCTTTCCAGTTATTTTGGCTTATTATCAGTTTCTGATTTTTGTTATAACTAAGCACTCTTTTTTCTTAAGAGTCTCGCTCTATTGCCCAGGCTGGAGTGCAGTGGCATGATCCCCGCTTACTGTGACCTCTGCCTCCCAGGTTCAAGTGATTCTCCTGCCTCAGCCTCCCAAGTAGCTGGGATTATGGGCACCCACCACCACACCCAGCTAATTTTTACATTTTTAGTAGAGATGGGGTTTCACCACATTGGTCAGGCTGGTCTCAAACTCCTGACCTGGTGATCCACCCACCTCAGCCCCACAAAGTGCTGAGATTACAGGTGTGAGCCACTATGCCCAGCCACTCTTATCATTTTTTGAGATGGAGTCTCCCTGTGTCTCCCAGGCTGGAATGCAGTGGTACAATCATAGCACACGCAGCCTCAACTTCCTGGGCTCAAGCGATCCTCCAGCCTTGGCCTCCCAAAGCGCTGGGGAACAGGTATGAGCCACCACATCCAGCCTATTCTACCACAGGCAGGGTGGGCCTGGGAAGGGAGGAGGCCACCCACCTGTCCATTGACGGGCTCGATCTGTTGCAGGGTGGCTAGCACGAAGACTGCTGTCTTGCCCATCCCAGACTTGGCCTGGCACAGGATGTCCATGCCCAGGATGGCCTGGGGAATGCACTCGTGCTGGACTGCAGGAGAAGGATAGCATGAGGAACTAGAACTTGGATGTACCCCCGTGGAGGCTCCTCACCAGGTGGCTGGGGTCCCACAGCGAGGGCAATCAGAAGAGTCCAAGTCCCGACCAGGCCATAGACACCTGCAGGGCTAGGGTATCCGCCTGATCAAAGCAGAGTGCCCTGCTGCCAAGGGCAGCCATAGGCCCCGCTGGGCACAACTGATCCTAGGGGCAGGAAGGCCCCTCCCTCACCCACAGCACACCGGATGCAGCACCGCTCTGGGCTGGCAGGGCCAGTCTTGTCTTGGTGAGAGGACCTGGGCAAGAGGATGACACCCGGAAGGCATACCCTCAGATGGATGCTCGAAGCCACAGTCCACGATGGCCCGCAAGAGCTCTGGCTTCAGCAGAAAGTCCCGGAAGCCAGAGCTGTGGATGGAAACGTAGGATCCCTTGATGTCTTTCTTAGGGGGAGCTGGTGTGCTCTCTTGAGGAGCCTGCGGCTCTTCCTCTTCGTCGTAATCCAAAAGCTCGTTTTCCACATCCTGTTCTGCCATGCTGCTGAGGACAGAGAGGCAAGGCCCCGCGAGTGAGCACAGAAAGACGATAAAGATTCATCGAAACGGCATCCTCTGCCACCTCCTTCCACGAGCCCAACAGCTCCACCTAGGCTGCACCTCGCAGCCTGCTATCTCCACCTCCCTACCCCCAAGCCACCCCATCTCTCTCCCATGCCCTGCTGGCCACGCCCACACACTCAACACTCTCCACCTCCAAGAGCTTCCCATGATTCCCAGAGTTAAAATCCCAACTCTTGCCACAGGCCAGGCAATCCCCTTGGTCTGACTCCTGCCCACCTCATCTCGCACTACCCCTAGCCTTATTCAGCTGCTCAGACCCCTGGAGCCTCCTGCCCCAAGCCTTTGAACCCCAATGTCACCACCAGGAATGCTCTGCCCCCAGTCTCTGCACGAATACCTCCTTGACACGTAAGCCTCAGCTCCTATGAACCTCCTCAGACTACCGAGCACAGAGAAGCCACCTCCCCATCACTCCCCAAGGAATCCACTAGGCCTGCATGGTGCAGGAGCCCAAAGACCCTAAGGGTGGGGCTGCAGGATGCTGGCAGGAACTAAGTTTTTGAGAGAGCAAGCAGTGTCTGCCCAGCCGGCTTCTCCCGCTCTCTGTGGTCTGCACAGGGGGATAATTAAGTGCTCTCATGAAAGGCCTTCCATTGGGCCTGGGCCAATAAAGATAAAGCTGAGATGGAAAATGGAATTCATACAAAGTCTGCTCACCTCTTTGCTTTATTAATCTAATGCATACCAAGCGCCTGCTGGGTGCAAGGAATCCAAACATGAGGACAACTGTCTTTTGTCCTCCTCCCCTACCCCAGACTCTAGTCAGGGGGGTACAGCAGAAGGGCTACAGCTGCTACACTTCTTCCTGAGGATGGATGCTGAGGATCCTGAGCCATTTCTGGCCCACTGTCACTCATTCCCAGCTCAGAAACAGCAATTCCATTCTATCAGTGGCTGTTTTCTCTCTCTCAGCCTCCCTGTCCATCAGGCAGTGAATCCCACCAAGGCCCTCTGGCCAGTTCTCACCTATGCTACCATGCTGGCCCCAAGCTGCTATCACCTGTTTGTTATTATTAGCTTTTTAAACTAGAACAGCTATACGGGCCAGGCCGTAGAACAACCTGACAGGTGGCTCATGCCTGTAATCCCAGCACTTTGAGAGGCCTGAAGTCAGGAGTTCGAGACCAGCCTGACCAACTTGGTGAAACCCTGTCTCTACTAAAAATACAAAAATTTAGCCAAGTGTGGGTGGCAGGCCCCTGTAATCCCAGCTACTCCAGGAGGCAGAGGCAGGATAAGTGCTTGAACCCAGGAGGCAGAGGTTGCAGTGAACTGAGATCACACCGCTTCACTCCAGCCTGGAAAAGAGAGACTCCATCTTTAAAAAAAAAAAAAAAAAAAAAAAAGCTTTAAGGAGATATTTACATGCTATACAACTCACCACTTAAGGTAGACAATTCAGTGTTGTTGTTTTCTTAGATGGAGTCTCGTTCTGTTGCCCAGACTGGAGTGCAGTGGAGCAGTCTCGGCTCACTGCAACCTCCGCCTCCTGGAGTCAAGTGACTCTCCTGCCTCAGCCTCCTGAGTAGCTGGGATTACAGGTGGCTAACGGGGTTGGAGGGGGGTTGTTTCACCACGTAGATCAGGCTGGTCTCTAACTCCTGACCTCGTGATCTGCTTGCCTTGGCCTCCCAAAGTGCTGGGATTACAGGCATGAACCACTGTGCCTGGCCAATTCGGTGGTTTTCAGTGTAGTCACAGGCATGTGCAACCACTACCACATGTACAACTTTAGAATACTTCCTCACCTCGAAATGAAAGCTCCTGTACCGTTTACCCATCATCCCCTAAACACCGCACCCTAGCCCATGGCAACCACTCATCTGCTTTGTTTCTGTGGATTTGCCTGTCGTGGGAATCTTACAATTTGTGACTTATGTCTGGCTTCTTTCACTTAGCAAAATGTTTTGGAGGTTCATCCACGCTCTAGCACATCATCAGTACTCCATTCCTTTCTTTTTTTTTCCCTTTGAGACAAGGTCTTGCTCTGCTGCCCAGGCTGGAATGCAGTGACCCAATCAAAGCTCACTTCAACCTCTGCCTCCTGGGCTCAAGTGATCCTCCCACCTCAGCCTCCCTCATAGCAGCAGCTACAGGTGCATGCCACCCACACCTGGCTAATTTTTTAAACTGTTGTAGAGACTGGGTTTCATCATGTTGCCCAGGCTGATCTCGAACTTCTGGGCTCAGGCTATCCACCCACCTTGGCCTGCCAAAGTGCTAAGATTACATGTGTTGGCCATCATACCATGCCCGGCCTCATTTCTTTCTATGGTCTCTAATTTTCCATCCCACAAATATACTCCATTTTGCTTAACCACTGTCAGCTGGACATGAAGGCACCATCATCTCTTGCCTGAATAAAGCCATCAGCCTCCTCCCTGCTCTCCCTGTTGCCATCCCCCAGCCCCTTGCCAGAGCAGCCAGACAGATCCTAACCAACTAAGTCATGGCCAGGGGTGGTGACTCATGCCTGTAATCCCAGCACTCTGGGAGGCCGAGGTGGGCGGATCACCTAAGGTCAGGAGTTCGGGACCAGACTGACCAACATGGTGAAACCCCGTCTACTAAAAATACAAAAAATATGCCAGGTGTGGTGGCGGGCACCTGTAATCCCAACTACTGGAGAGGCTGAGGCAGGAGAATGGCTTGAACCTAGGAGGCAGAGGTTGCAGAGAGCCGAGATCGCACCACTGCACTCCAGCCTGCGAAACAGCGTGAGACAGAAAAAAAAATAAAAACAGGCCAGGAGAGGTGTCTCACTCCTGTAATCCCAGCACTTTTCGAGGCTGAGGCAGGCGGATCATAAGGTCAGGAGATCAAGACCATCCTGGCTAACACGGTGAAACCCCATCTCTACCAAAAATAGAAAAATTAGCCAGATGTAGTAGTGGGCACCTGTAATCCAATATACTCGGGAGGCTGAGGCAGAGAATCACTTGAACCCGGGAGGCGTAGGTTGCAGTGTGCCACTGCACTCCAGCCTGGCAACAGAATGAGACTGTCTCACAAAAAAAAAAGAAAAGAAAAAACCCTAAGGGCACATCACTATTCTGCTCAAAACTTTTCATGGGTTCCCACCGTGCTCAGAAAAAAACTCGTGAGTCCCCACAAACCCAGCCTACAAGGCCCCTCCTGAGCCAGTTCCTGTATACTCAGACCTCATCTTCCCCCACCGCCCCTCACTCGCCAGCCTTGCTGCCGTGTCTCAAACACACCTCAGCACCTTTGCCCTTGCTGTTCCTGCTGTCTGGGTCACAAATCGCCCACTACTTTTGGGCCTCCTTTGCTCCAAAGTCATTTCCTTACAGCCCCAACTAGAAAAGCAGCGCTTCCAGTCAGCCCTGCCCTGTGTCTAGAGCAGCAGATAAGCACTCCACAGCAATGGCTGAATAAATGGAACTAGAATACAGGTGTTCAGGCAGACTTGAGCACCTCTCTTTATCTGACCCTTCCAACAGGCAATCTGAAGGGGTCACTTCCCAGACAGCAGGGAAAAAAACAGGAGCCAAGAAAGGTCAGTCCAAAAAGCACCAGAGCCTTTTGGGGTATGGAGAGTAGGACGAGCTGGCTGAAGTCAGGGCCGAAGACAAAGCTGAAGTGCTGGTCGGGCACAGGCCATGTGTACTTTTTATTTATTTATTTAGAGACAGGATCTCGCTCTGTCACCCAGGCTGGAGTGCAGGGGTGCGATCAGAGCTCACTGGAGCCTCGACATCCCAGGCCCAGGAAAGTCTCCCACCTCAGCCTCCTGTGTGGCTGGGACTGGAGGTGCACGCCACCATGCTTGACTAACTTTGTATCTGTAGTGGAAACATGGTTTCATCACGTTTCCCAGGCTGCTCATGAACTCCTGGACTCAAGCAATCCTCCGGCCTCTGCCTCTCAAAGTGCTGGGATTACAGGCATGAGCCACCCACCACACCCCGCCAGAGCGTGTGTACTTAGTTTGTTAAGCAATAGGGAATTACTAATTAAGTCGGAGTTGAGTGACTCATCAGGATCTGTCCAAGAGTACTGTAATTTACTCCGCTGATGAAGTGGGAGGTTAAGACCAGCAGCAGGGGAAACTAGTCAGCAAATGAAAGAGAAGTAACCAGATAGGAGAGCGAGGTAGGGAAAGGGTGGGACACGCCAAAAGACAGGACCATCCCCTGAGCAATCCACTGGTAGAGAAGAGCCACAGTCTATGCTGGGCTCTAAATCTAGGTGGCCAAGAAATGGTATATTTTAAGGAAATATACCAGGCATGGTGGCTCACTCCTATAACCCCAGCACTTTGAGAGGCCAGGGTGGGAGGATGGCTTGAGCCCAGGAGTTTGAGACCAACCTGGACAGTAAGTCAAGACCCTGTCTATACAAAAACAATGTTTAAAAAAGTTAGCCGGGTGTGGTGGCCCGGGCCTGCAGTCCCAGCTACTTGGGAGGCTGTGCCAGGAGGATCGCTTGAGAAAGGAGGTCGAGGCTGCATTCCAGCCTGGGTGACAGAGGGAGACCCTTTCTCAAGAAAAAGAAATTTCGGCCGGGCACGGTGGCTCACGCCTATAATCCCAGCACTCTGGGAGGCCGAGGTGGGTGGATCACCTGAGGTCAGGAGTTCAAGGCCAGCCTGGTCATCATGGTGAAACCCCATCTTTTTTTAAAAAAAAAAAAAACAAATAAATAAATGGGAAAAAATAATAATAAATTTAAAAAAAGAAACTGGGGCCGGGCGTGGTGAATCACGCCTGTAATCCCAGCGATTTGAGAGGTGAGGCGGTCGCATCACTTGAAGTCAGGAATTCGAGATCAGCCTTACCAGAGCAAAGCTGTCTCAAAAAAAAAAGAAAAAGAAAAAGAAAAAGAAAGAGAAAGAAATTGGGACAAATTAAGTTTGTTAAAATACAACATTTTCGAGAAGGCGGGATGGACAGGATCTAAACCTCTAAACAGATTAGACCAAGAAAGGATCTGGAGGGATTTTCCCCGCCGAAGTGGGTGGCCGTGACCGCTGAGGCGCCAGGAGCCGATGAACTTGAAATGTGACAGCGAGGAACTGACAATCCAGACACGCCACGTGTACCCATTTACCCTTAAGTGTCCCCAGGCAGGCTTTCCACCCCGGAGGTTATTCCAACTGGGGACTCCTACTTCCAAAACAAAGTCTTATTTATCCTACATCTCAGCATCTCAAATCCCGTAAAAAGAGAGCAAGAAAAAGGTAGACTGGGAAAGGGGGAAGTCCCTCGGACCCAAAGAAACCCCTGACATCTGGAAGCTCAGACTTCTCCCACCAGGCCCCAGACCCCGGCGTCTCCCCCTCGTCTCTCTCCAAACAGCCCCAGGCCGCCGCGGGGTCTATTCGTAAGGAGTGGCAGACTTTAAGTAGAGCTCGGAGCGCAGGCGGCCATGACAGCCCCTCTCGGAAGCAAGCCTCAAAACTCGAGCGAAAACGGCCGGCCCCAGCCCCTGCACATGCGCCTCTGTGCCCAACGGCCACTACACAGCGCCACCCACCCAACCGCCCCGACCCCCTCGTCTCGCGACCCCTTCTCCTCTCCTTAGCTCCCAACGTCTCCCCTCGTCCTCCTGTTCTCAGGGGGAGACGTCTCCACACCACGGCCCCGCGCCCGAGATCCGCCGCTCACCTGGCTCCCCGTTCTTCGCGTGCTGCTAGGCGAGCCTTCCGACTTCGGTTATCTGCCGGGCGCTCAGGCACGAGCTCCCGCGCTTCCGGCCTCTTGCGTCAGACTACAGCTCTGCTCACTGGGCCGCTGCCTTTTCACTCGAGAGGTCGAAGCGGTGATTGGGTCCTCTGGAAAGGACCGGGAGATTATTGGTGGAGAAGGAAAGAAAGAGGGTGTGCCTTACGCCTCGCGTTCATTGGTCAATCTAAAAGTAGGCGCGCCCCAGTGAGCAGACTGAGCCGGGCGCCGACGGCGCGCGGTAACGTGATCTGGGTGTGGCACTCTAAGGGTGCCGCCATGTTTACTGAAGGCCAGATGATTGCCCCATGGCGTGTGCTCCACCCTTTAGAAGCGCGGTTTTTGCGCTGGCAGCAGAAACCGGAACTGTCGGAGTTGCTTTCAATCTGCGGCCTGGTGGTCCTCCATGGTGAAGGCTCTGAAAAGAACAGGGAGTTTGAAATAACTCAAGTGGAGAGGACATTTTGTACTGTTTGTATTTCTATCACCACAGGATACTTTATCTCCTTCAATTCACATAAGTAAGAGTTGTCTTTCGTGTGTGAATTTGCTCAACAAATTTTTTTTTTTTTTTTTGAGACAGAGTCTCGCTCTGTCGCCCAGGCTGGAGTGCAGTGGCACAATCTCAGCTCACCGCAACCTCCGCCTCCCGGGTTCAAGTGATTCTCCTGCCTCAGCCTCCTGAGTAGCTGGGACTACAAGCGCTCGCCACCACGCCTGGCTAATTTTCATATTTTTCGTAGAGACGAGGTTTTGCAATTTTGGCCAGGGTGGTCTTGAACTCCTGGCCTCACGTGCTCCACCCACTTCAGCCTCCCAAAGTGCTGGGATTACATGAGCCACCGTGCCTGGCCTCAACAAAGCGTTTTTTTTTTTTTTTTAAGATGGGGTTTAACCATGATGGCCAGGCCGGTTTTTAACTCGTGACCTCAGGTGATCCACCCACCTCGGCCTCCCAAAGTGCTAGGATTACAGGCGTGAGCCACCACGCCCAGCCTGTTTGTTTTAAGAGGAAGTCTCACTCTGTCCTCCAGGCCCGAGCGTAATGGCACAATCTCAGCTCACTGTAACCTCTACCTCCCGGGTTCAAGCAATTCTCCTGCCTCAGCCTCCTGAGTACCTGGGACTACAGGCACCCGCCACCACACCCTGCTAATTTTCATATTTTTAGTAGAGACGGAGTTTCGCCATGTTTGCCAGGCTGGTCTCAAACACCTGACCTTGTGATCCGCCTGCCTCGGCCTCCCAAAGTGCTGGGATTACAGGCATGAGCCACTGCGCCCAGCCCAACAAAGTGGTTTTGAGAGTTGTCTATGTTGTGGGGATATCAACAGCTCGTTCTTTTTATTGCTGGGTAATATTCCATTACGTGGCCATACTACAATGTAGCCAATACAGTTTCACCCATCTGTTCTTGGCCAATTGTTTCTGGTCTTTGACCACTGTTAATAAAGCTTGTACTGCACAAGTATTTTAGGGAAGATAAATTTTCATTTCTTTAAATATCTAGGAGTGGCATGGTAGACAATAGGTCACCTGAAAGAAAGGTGAGGTGGAACAGGTCATTCCTGACATTTCTTTTCCTACCATCCTTCCTCCTGTTCCTCCCTTCCTCCCTGCCTCCGCTTCCTTCCTCACTTGAGGTCAGGAGTTCTAAACCAGTCTGGCCAACATGATAGAACCTTGTCTCTACTAAAAATACAAAAAATTAGCTGGGCATGCTGGTGGACACCTGTAATCCCAGCTACTTGGGAGGCTGAGTCAAGAGAATCACTTGAACCCGGAGTCAGAGGTTGCCGTCAGCCGAGATTGCACCATTGCACTCGAGCCTGGGAAACAAAGCGAGACTCCATCTCAAAAAAACAACAGAAAAAAAAACTGTCGGCTATTTGGGGCTACTCAGGAAGCTGAAGCAGAAAGATCGCTTGAGACCAGGAATTCCAGACCACCTTGGGCAACACAGCAAGACCCATCTGGAAGAAAAAATTAAAAGATAAATGTCGGGGCGCGGGGGCTCACACCTATAATCCCAGTACTTTGGGAGGCTGAGGCAGGCAGATTAACTGAGGTCAACAGTTCAAGACCAGCCTGACCAGCATGGAGAAGCCCTGTCTCTACTAAAAATACAAAAATTAGCCAAGTGTGGTGGTGCACACCTTTAATCCCAGCAACTAGGGAGGTTGAGGCAGGAGAATCACTTGAACCTGGGAGCCAGAGATTGGCGTGAGCTGAGATCACACCATTACACTCCAGCCTGGGCGACAGAGCAAGACTGCGTCTCAAAAAAAAAAAACAGAAACTCCATCTCTACTAAAAATACAAAAATTAGCTGGGTGTGGTGGTGGGTACCTGTAATCCCAGCTACTTAGGAGGCTGAGGCAGGAGAATCCTTTCAACCTGGGAAGCGGAGGTTGCAGCCAGCTGAGATCACGCCATTGCACTCCAGCCTGGGTGACAGAGCGAGACAGTCTCAGAATAAAGCGAAAAGAAAAAAAAAATAGCCTGGTGTGGTGTTGCAAACCTGTAGTTACAGCTACTCAGTAGGGAGTGGTGAGTGGATTACTTGAGCCTAGGAGGTCGTAGACCACAGTGAGCTGTGATTGTGCCACTGCACTCCAGCCTGGGCAACACAAGGAGACTCTCACACATACAAAAAAATTATAAAATGAAAAACATTTAATCCTTAAGTGAAGCAGATGACATGAAGGCATTAACGTATTTGTGGCCAGGTGTGTGAAGTACAGCTCAGAGCACGTTAATCCCAGGCCCAAGATCATACAGCTGGCAGGGATCCAAGCCCAGGCCACCTCCCTCTGTTGGAATGCACTGTTCGAAGGTGGAGACAGAGACCAAGGCCAGCCAGCTTGGGAGCATGGGGAAAACCAGCCCTGAGGGAGAGAAGAAGTGCCCCAGGGAAGCAGGTGGAGGCACTTTCGGAGTCTCATGGATCATCTGTGCTGAGTTATAGAAGAGACTCGCAGGCTGGGTGTGATGACTCATGCCTGTAATCCCAGCACTTTGGAGGCTGAGGCGGGTAGATCACTTGAGGTCAGGAGTTCGAGAACAGCCTGGCCAACATGGTGAAATCCTGTCTCTACTAAAAATGCAAAAATTAGCCGGGTGTGGTGGCGGGCAGCTGTAATCTTAGCTATTCAAGAGGCTGAGACAGGAGAATCGCTCGAACCCGGGAGACGGAGGTTGCAGTGAGCCAAGAGTGTGCCACTGTACTCCAGCTTGGGCAAGAGTGAGACTCTGTCTCCAAAATAAATAGGCCGGGCGCCATGGCTCACCCCTGTAATCCCAGCACTTTGGGAGGCCGAGGTGGGTGGATCATGAGGTCAAGAGACGGAGACCATCCTGGCCAATGAGGTGAAAGCCCGTCTCTACTAAAAATACAAAAAATTAGCTGGGCATGGTGGTGGGCGCCTGTAATCCCAGCTGCTCAGGAGGCTGAGGCAGGAGAATTGCTTGGACCCAGGAGGCGGAGGTTGCAGTGAGTGGAGATTGCACCACTGCACTCTAGCCTGGCGACAGAGCGAGACTCTGCCTCAAAAATAATAAATAAATAAATAGAAGAGACTGTCAAACGGAGTTAAGTCCAGTTGAGAGGTCTGAGAAAACAGGAAAATACCCCCAGCTCACCTACCATCCATGCCGCCAGGAGGAGCTTCTGTTTTCTTCAACAAAATAAAAGCAAATGTTAAATATAGAACAGATTAGAGCCTCCTAACATACACCCACACCCAAGATTAACAAATGTTAATATTTGTCATGCTGGCTTGATTCACTTCAGAATAGTTTAAGATATTTTTTTTAAATTATTTTTTCACTTCTTCCTGCACATGGAAAGTTATAAAAAATTTTATTTTTTATTTTGAGACCAAGTCTCACTCTGTCACCCAGGGTGAACTGCACTGGCAGGATCTCAGCTCACTACAACCTCTGCCTCCGGGGTTCAAGCAATTCTGCCTCAGCCTCCCAAGTAGCTGGGACTACAGGTGCGCGCCACCACACCTGGCTAATTTTTATATTTTTATTTTTAGTAGAGTTGGGGTTTCACCATGTTGGCCAGGCTGGTCTTGAACTCCTGATCTCAGGTGATTCATCCACTTTGGCTTCCCAAAGTGCTGGGATTACAGGCATGAGCCACTACACCCAGCTTATTTTTCATTTTAATTTTTATTTTTGCCGGGCGCGGTGGCTCACGCCTGTAATCCCAGCACTTTGGGAGGCTGAGGTGGGCGGATCACCTGAGGTCAGGAGTTCGAGACCAGCCTGACCAATATGGTGAAACCCCATCTTTAAAAAAAATAAATAAATAAAAAATTAAAAAAATAAAAAAAAAATTTTTATTTTTGAGACGGGGTTTCTTTCTTGTTGCCCAGACTGGAGAGTAACGGCCCAATCTCGGCTCACTACAACCTCTGCCTCCCAGGCTCAAGCCTCACACTCCTAAGTAGCTGGGATTACAGGCACCTCCCCCACCAACACGCCCAGCTAATTTTGTATTTTTAGTAGAGATGGGGTTTCACCATGTTGGTCAGGCTGGTCTTGAATTCCTGACCTCAGGTGATCCACCTGCCCTAGCCTCCCAAATTTCTGGGATTACAAGTGTGAGCCACCACACCCAGCCGCAGTGGTATTTTTTTTTTTTTGAAAGGGAGTCTACATCACCTAGCCTGGAGTTCAGTGTCCCACTCTCGGCTCACTGCAACCTTCTGTCTTCCAGGTTTAAGCAATTCTATTTTGCAATTGTATTTTTAATAAAGATGGGGTTTCACCATGTTGGCTAGGCTGGTCTTGAACTCCTGACCTCAGGTGATCCTGCCTCGGCTCCCCAAAGTGCTGAGATTATAGGCCTGAGCCACTGTGCCCAACCTGAAAGATATAAAAAATTTTAAACAAGCCCACCTGAATGGCTAAAAAGCAAAAGACCAGCCAGGCTACTGTAATCTCATCTACTTGGGAGACCATGGCCGGAGGAACACTTGAGGCCAGGAGTTCAAGACCAGCCTAGGCAACATAGTGAGACCTCATCTCTACAAAAAAATAAAAATTAAGGCCGGGCGCCGTGGTTCAGGCCAGTAATCCCAGCATTTCAGGAGGCTGAGTGGGGCGGATCATCTGAGGTCAGGAGATCGATACCAGCCTAACATGGTGAAATCCCATCTCTAAAAAAGAAAAAATTTTTAAATATATAAACCAATAAAATAAAAATAAAAATTAGCCAAGCATGGTTGGCTGACACCTGTACTCCCAGCTACTGGGGAGGCTGAGGCAGGAGGATTGCTTGAGCCCAGGAGTTTGAGGCTGAAGTAAGCTGATTGCGCTACTGCACTCCAGCCTGGGTGACAGAGCAAGACCCAGTGTCTGAAATAAATGAATAAATAATACGTTGTAAAGTTGAAGTCACCTGTGCTTCACTCCAGTTCCATTACTGTCAGTACAGAAACAACATCCTAAAGAAAAACAGTTTTAGCGAAAAATTACTGCACCCAACTTTACAAGAATTACAGTCATGGGGTCATATAATGACAGGGACATGTTGAGAAATGTCTCCTGAGGCAATTTCGTCATTGTGTGAACATCATGGAGTTTAAAATACTTTGGATTTTGTCTCCTCCAACTCTCACGTTGAAATGTGATCCTCCTTGAGCCCAGGAGGTTGAGGCTGCAGTGAGCCATGTTCATGCCACTGCCCTCCAGCCTGGGGAACAGAGTGAGACCGTCTCTAAAAGAGAGGCGCCGGTGCGGTGGCTCACAACTGTAATCCCAACACCTGGGAGGCTGAGGCCGGTGGATCACTTGAGGTCAGGAGTTAGAGATCAGCCTAAACAACATGGCGAAACCCCATCTCTACTAAAAATACAAAGATTAGTCAGGCGTGGGTGCAGGCACCTGTAATCTCAGTTACTTGAGAGGCTGAGTCATGAGAATTGCCTGAACCTGGGAGACAAAGGTTGCAGTGAGCCAAGATTACATCACCACACTGCAGCCTGGGCGACAGAGTAAGAGTGTCCCCAAAAAAAAAAAAAGGAAAGAAAGAAGGAGAGGCAGGAAAGAAAGAGAAAGAAGGAAAGAAAGAAAAAAATAAAAAATAAAAAATGAAGAAGGAAAGAAAGAAAAGACAAGCCTGACCAACATGGTGACATCCCGCCTCTACTAAAAATACAAAAAGTAGCTGGGTATGGTGGCGTGTGCCTGTAATCCCAGCTACTCAGGAGCCTGAGGCAGGAGAATCACTTGAACCCAGGAGGTGGAGGTTGCAGTGAGCCGAGGTTGCAGCATCTGGAACCAGCCCCCACTCCAGTTTCATCAGCCCTAAAAACTGTAGCCGTGACTTCTGATGCGGAGTTTGTTCATCCATTTACCATGTGGCTGTTTATTGAGCAACTACTACGTGCTAGACCCTGTTTTAGGAGCCAGGGACCCAGCAGTGAACAAAACGGATCCCTGTCCTTAGAGAGCTGACATCCTCCTGGGAGAGAGCAAGAAACAAAACAGTAGAAAAAAATCATTAAAATGTGCAAGGAAGGCCAGGCGTGGTGGCTCACACCTGTAATCCAAGCACTTTGGAGGCCAAGGTGGGCGGATCACCTGAGGTCGGGAGTTCAAGACCAGCCTGATCAACATGGTGAAACCCCATCTAAAAAAAAAAAAATGTGCAAGGAAGAAAAATCAAGCCATGTGAGGAGTGGAGTTTGGTAGGGATGAGGTGAGGCTTGGGCTTGTTTTCCGTGGCGGTGCAGTCATGAAAGACTTCTCTAAGGAGGCAACCTTTGAACAAAGGTGGAAATGAAGTGAGGAAGAAAGAATGCCAGGTGAAAAGGAAGAGCAGGCCAGGCGAGGTGCTACACGCCTGTAATGCCAGCATTTTGGGAGGCTGAGGCGGGTGGATCACGAGGTCAGGAGTTCAAGACCAGCCTCGTCAACACAGTGAAACCCGGTCTCTACTAAAAATACAAAAATTAGCTGGGCGTGGTGGCACGTGCCTGTAATCCCAGCTTCTCGGGAGGCTGAGGCAGGAGAATCGCTTGAACCCAGGAGGTGGAGGTTGCAATGAGCCAAGATTGTGCCACTGCACTCTAGCCTGGGTGACAGAGCAAGACTCAATCTCAAAAAAAAAAAAAAGAAAAGAAAAAAGAAAAAGAAAGCAAGAGAGAAAGAAAGAGAGAAAGAAGAGGAAGGAAGGAAGGGAGGGAGGGAAGGGAAGGGAAGGAAGGAAAATGAAAGGAAAAGCATTTCAGGCGGAAGGAACAGCCAAGGCAAAGCCTGTGAGGCAGGAACAGGCCTCATTTCAGAGCAGCAAGGAGGTCCCAGAAAGTGCGGAGTTTTTCTTGCCCATCTTGGGCCTTCACTCCTGCTATTCCTTCTGTCAGACCCCTTTTTGCTCTTTACCTAGCAATTTTATTTCTTTTTCTTTTCTCCTTCTTTTTGCTTTAAATTATGGAGACAGGGTCTTGCTCTGTTACCCAAGCTGGAACTCCTGGGCTCAACTGATCTTCCTGTCTCAATTACCCAAGTGGCTGGGAGTACAGGCTCATACCACTATCTGGCTGATTTTTTTTTCAGAGATGGGGTCTTGCTATGTTGCCCAGGCTGGTCTCGAACTCTTGGCCTCAAGTGACCCTCCTGCCTCAGCCACCCAAGGCACTGGGATCACAGGCACGAGCCACCATGCCCAGCCTTCACTTTGCAATTTTCTAGCTTGTCTTTCCCCATTTCACACTAGTATCAGTCATTGAGGGAAGCCTAGGTTGACCGCTTCCTCCGAAGTGTATGGCTGCCCCCTCCAGCCTTCGCAGGTCTGTGGTACCTTTCAGCTTATCCTTCGTACTGCGTCCACTCATTCCTTTAACAGACGGAAATAGCACAGGCACCATGCAATTTCAGGGAGGAGTAGCATGCGGAATAATCAAACAGGGCCAAGGGCCAGAAATGACATGGGTGTGGTCTGGGAAGTTTGCTCAGAAGATGCCACATTTAGGCAGATAACTAAATGAGCAAAAGGGGCCAGCCTTGGAGAGTTGTGATAGAAGGGCTTTCCAGAACAGATAACAGCCAGTGCACAGGGCATGAGGTTGAAAGTAAGGTGAGATGGGCTGGGCGCGATGGCTCAAGGCCTGTGATCCCATCATTTTGGGAGGCCGAGGTGGCGGATCATGAGGTCAGGAGATTGAGGCCATCCTGGCTAACAGGGAGAAACTCCATCTCTACTAAAAATACACAAATTAGCTAGGTGTGGTGGCGGGCGCCTGACATCCCAGCTACTCGGGAGGCTGAGGCAGGAGAAACGCTTGAACCCAGGAGATGGAGGTTGCAGTGAGCCGAGATTCTGCCACTGCGCTCCAGCCTGTCTGAAAAAAAAAAAAAGAAAGTAAGGTGAGACTTGTTTTTTTGAAAGTGGGTGGTTGTTTTTCGTTTTTTTTTTTTTCTTTTCAAGGCGCTGTTTAATGTTTTTGGTTTCTTTTATATTCTTCTTTTTTTTTTTTTTTTTTGAGACAGAGTTTCACTCTTGTTGCCCTGGGTGGTGTGCATTGGTGTGATGTCGGCTCACTGCAACCTCCACCTC
>CAUYQU010055529.1:0-138487 GCA_963574635.1 Cheracebus regulus
AGTTTTCCTTCGGGGGGCGCTCCTTCCCCACAGAGCTGGGCCTTCCCGGGTTCAGCTGTGCTTTCTCCGTCCTCGGCGCTTCCAATTGCTGTTCTCCTTGTGGGGATGGGACCAGCCGAGCCCGACTAAAAGGGCAACCAGTGCCGTACACGCCGCGCCGCACCGAGAAGCGCCGCGACGGCCAAAAGAATTGCGCTGGCGACCCGTGTGGCTCCTTCTCCGGGAATCTCCCAGTCTGTGGGCATCAAAAATTCATCTGCAGTTGCGGCATCCACTTGCTCTCTGCACTTTCACTGGGAGCTACAATCCCGAGCTGCTGCTACGCGGCCATCTTGGATCTCTCTCCTGAGGTCTTGATCACTCTTACACTTTGTATCTCTTCCTTATGGTGTCTCCTTTGCATCCCTGGAACCCTGCTTAGCTGAAGTGACCTCTTTATTTCCAGGAGTCCCACTAATGCTGGTGCTGTGTACCCAGATTTAATGAAGGTTTGATGTCAGTGAGGGATTTGCAGTGCAACACAGCAACAACTTTAAACAGACCCTTAGCAATCTCATCTATTGAAACCCCCTTAGCTGTTACTATTCTGGAAAATATTCATTGACTCTTTCTACTCTGTGTCTGGAACCAGTTTCCTGACCCATTGCTGGGCATGATGTCTCCTCCTTAAGTCACTCATCCCCTACCCCTCCAATGCTCATGCAGTTCTGTAGAGCCATTTGTGTTTCTTGTCCCAAAGCATTGTGGTGTTTACCATATACATAATGCCCACCTCCTCCCCACATGATTCTCTTCCTGAGAGGAATGTTGTGGCCACTTAACTTCTTTTTTCCCTTCGCTGTTATTCAAGTTATTATTTCCTTTCATGTAAGAGATAAAGAAGAGAGTCAACATTGAGACCAGAGTTTCTAGACTGGGAGACTAGAAGTATAGTATTGCCTACAATGGAAGTGGGATTTTTATTCAAGGAGACTGGTATAGTGTCCAGGGGACAGTAATCTGAATATTTGGAATCTCTGCCATATTTGGCATTTTCATCAGACTTGATTTAGAATAATCATCTTCATAAGATGTAAGCCGAAAAGTGGAACTATGGAAGGACAGATAAAACCCATTTGCTGTTAATTGTGATTCTTCTAAGAAAGAGGAAGTGAAGGGAAGCAAGTAAGACAAAACAGTGCTTCTAGTGACCAGTCATCAGGCAGATGTTTGTCAGCTCTTCTAGGCTTCAGGAAGGATTATCTCAGGGGAGGCACTTGGTCAACATCATCTTCTTTCTTTGGGGGCATTTAGTTGATGAAAAACAGGAAGCTGGGAGAGACACAGTAACTTAATTCATTGGGATTCTCCCCAGGAATGGAAGAGTGTAGTCACAGATAAGAATATGCCTTTACCATGTTCCAGGAAGCCTACAGTGGAAAATGCATAGCCAAAACGAGAAGGAGAGGGCCAACTGAAATGTGAAGTATACTCTGCCCTGAGGTGTGATATATTGGAAATAGGTAGACATTTGGAGCTTTTTAAGCATGAGCACTGAAAACCCCGACAGAGAAACTTCCAAGCCTTTAGGATCCAAAGCAGTCTTTTAACTGTAAAGCCGTCACAGTCTCCTAGACCAGCGGAGCTGTGGCCAGGACTGGAACCTGTTTTACCTTGGCTTAAAATCGCAATACATGTTTTGGGCCTCACCCCAAAGCCTGCTGTGGTCAGACATAAATGATGTTGAAACCCACTGAGTTCATGAACATTTTTCAGTGTTTTCAATGAAAGCTCTTGTTTGATAATCTATCTCCAGCCCCTTTTAAAAATATTCTCTTTAAATACATAGATTCTTTATTCCTTTTCTTCTTTTCTTTTTTTAACAAACACTTTTTGGGCCCCGGCGATCTTACTGGGTGAGAATATTGTGAATATAATTGCAGGGTACCTGTTTTTAGGGAGCCAGTCTGTCCGGGGGAAGGAGAGAAATTGAGAACACCCAACATACTATCTGACACAGACTAAACATTCGATACATATTTATTGAATGGATGATTGAGTAATATGATACAGAAAGGTGCTTCGAAATGTGAAAGGAAATGAAATCTTGGGACCCCAAACTCATTAAACCAAAGAGAACGTCAAACTCAGAACTGGTTTGCGCAAAACTGCCTCCCTGCTTTTGGTTCCTAAATAATGTGGCTGCAAGATTAAAAGCTACATGCTTCCTCCATATTTTGCCCACAAGTGAGCTGCAAGATCTTTAAGTGTTTCTGTTAAAATTCACCATGGCAATGTAAATTGATAGCTTATTTTTACAGGGGCAGTCACACCACCTGCCCACAAATGCATATCTGCTTGTTCCCATGCCTGATTTTGTCTGTGTTATCTTTTGTAAAATGTAGATTCCTGCTCTTTTCCTCTGCCTTATTTGTCTATGTCATCTTATGTAAAAAAAAATGCAGGTTCATTGAGATAGACAAAGGCATGAATGAGTACTTTTCCCTACCTCCCTCTTACGTGAAAATTGTGTACTTTTAAATATCCTATTCTTTCCCCTTTAAATTTGGAGCCCTCAGAATCATCTTCGGAGAAAGGCATAGACCTGTCTCCCAGGCATGTGTCCTTGACTTTGGCAAATAACCCTCCTAAAATGATTGAGGCTTGTCTCATCATTTTTCTGTATTGACAGAGCTTAAGGGCAAAGTGTGGCCTTTCAATAAAGTATCTGTAAGCATTTAGGCGCCTTTAAAAGATCCCTCCATTGATATGTCTGTTGGATTTTGTGAGAGCAGAGGTAAAGTCATATTTTCACTCTCTGCTGCTTTTAACAGAAAATCTCCATCAAAAAAAAAAGTGTATAGGCTGGGCCCAGTGGCTCACACCTGTAATCTCAGCACTTTGGGAGGCCAAGTGGGAGGATCACCTGAGGAATTCAAGACCAGCCTGGCCAACATAGCGAGATCCCATCTGTACTAAAAATACAAAAATTAGCTGGGCGTGGTGGTGTGTGCCTGTAATCTCAGCTACTCTGGAGGTTGAGGCAGAAGAATTGCTTGAACCCCGGCGGTAGAGGTTGCAGTGACCTGAGATTGTACCACTGCACTCTAGTCTGGGTGATAGCAAGACTCGGTCTCAAAAAAAAAAAAAAGTGTGTGTGTGTGTGTGTGTGTGTGTGTGTGTATGTGTGCACACGCACATGTGCGTGCATATGTATCTCTGTCTAGTTACCCATATGTTTTCTGCTTTCCCATATTGATGTAAAGAATTATGCTAATAATCTTCCTATAACTAAATGAATATTGCACTAGAGAATAAAACCAACATAAATACAGTATGATATATTAATATTCTCCAAGAGTCTTCTTGCAAGTAGTTTATTTTTATACCTGTATTCATGAGTGAGATTGGACTGTGGTTTTCTTTTTTTAAGATGTATTTTTCAGGATTATGCTAGTATCATAAAATGATTTGAGAAGCTTTTAGGTTCTCTGAAATATTTTCTGTGACAGGAGTATTTGTCCCTTGGGTTTGTGTGAATTTATCTATGTAACCATATTGGCTTGGTTCTCTTTAAAAGGTATTTCATTGGTAACTTTCTGTTGCTTTTGTGGCTATTGATCTGTTGAGCCTTATTTTTCTTCTTCAATCATGTTTTTCTTTAGAGAGTCATTCATATCTTGGAGTGTTTAGAATTTATTAGGATAAAACAGTAGATAATGTTTTCTTATAACTTGAAAAGCCTTTGACATATTTTTGTTTGTATCTTTTTTTATTACCAAGTTCTTCAGTTTATTTACTTCTCTTTAAAAGACCAGAGCTGAGTATGAAACATTTTCTCAAATTTTCAAAGGATTATTGTTGTTAGGCCATAGGTATCAGGACCACTGGGGTGCTGGTTTTAAATAGACAGCCCTGGATACCACTCTCCCTGATTGAGTCAGCACATTTTAATAATTCCCCCAAGTGATCTTTCAGTGCCGGAAGTTTTGAGAACAGATCTAGAGGGTTCTCTTTTTTGTAATACTTTTTCTTGGATGTATTAATCAGTTCTGCTGTGTTTTTTTCTGTCTTCTGTTCAGTTTGTGGCTCAGATTTTATATCTGAATTACTTTTTTCTTGTTATATTTCTAGCTCGTATGGTTGAATATCTATTTAACTTTGTCTACAGTGTTTAGGAATGAAAGCATTTTATTATAAATCTGCATCCCAGTACTACTTGACACAAAATATAGGTGTCACATTTTTAAAAAGTTATTTTTCTGTGGTTTTGACCTGTCAGCAACATAGGTGTTAATTTTATCATTGTTTTTTAATATTCTGTATTTTCAGTTCTGACATACTCATTTTTATCACTTAATAAAGTAATATTTAATTTCCCAATTTTTTGTTTGTACATATTAAGTTAATTTACAGTTTTGATTCATTGTGATAAAAGAACAGCTTTCTTTTTAAAATATGCTGAGGGTTGTTCTGTTGCAATACATGATTATGTCTCCATAACACTAAAAAGAATGTTAATTGTCATATTCAGATTCTCCATATATCTGTTTCTTTTGCCTGTTTGAATGGAAAAAGAATGAGTTATGTTAATATTTCCTACCCTGTTATGTTTCTCCATTTATTTATCTTTCAATTTATGTGTTAATCCTTTTTTTTCCCCCGAGACAGAGTCCTGCTCTGTTGCTGAGGCTTGAGTGCAGTGGTGTGATCTCGGTTTACTGCAACCTCCACCTCCTGGGTTCAAGAGATTCTCCTGTCTCAGCCTCCTGAGTAGCTGAGATTACAGGTGCCCAACACCACACCTGGCTAATTTTTAAGTATTTTTAATTGAGATGGGGCTTCACTATGTTGGCCCAGCTGGTCTCGAACTCCTGACCTCAAGTGATCCACCTGCCTTGGTCTCCCAAAGTGCTAGGATTACAGGCATGAGCCACTGCACTTGGCCATTAGTACTTCTTTTTTTCGCTACTTGAAACCTCTCTAATTTGGAGAGGTTTCATTTATAATTTAAGGGCAATGCTTACTCCACAGACTTTAGTAATGCTCAGATGTCATATAGTCCTTCTTGACACAGCCCTTGCATTTGCTCCATAGAAAAGGGTGTTTATATGTATGTGTTTCCCTCCTTCCTTCCTTTTTATCCCTCACCACCTCACTCATATAGTTTGGCTCTGTCCCCACCCAAATCTCATCTTGAATTATTGCTCCCATAATTCTGTGTGTCCTGGGATGGACCCAGTGGGAGGTAATTGAATCATGGGGTAGGTTTTTCCCTTGCTGTTCTGGTGATAAGTGAATAAATCTTCATGAGAACTGACGATTTTATAGAAGGGCAGTTCCCCTGCAGACGCTCTCTTGCCTGCTGCCATGTAAGACCTGCCTTTGCTCCTTCTTTGCCTTCCACTGTGATTATGAGGCCTCCTCAGCCATGTGGAACTGTGAGTTCATTAAACCTCTTTTTCTTTATAAATTACCCAGTCTTGGGTGTTTCTTCATAGCAGTATGAAAATTGACCAATACACTACTCATATATATTCTCTCATCTAGTTTTATGCTTTTGATGGATTTTCCTTTTTTAAGTTATTTGAGTGGAATGCATCTTTTTTTAAGTTTCACTGATACCTCCCTTAAAAATTTTAAAAACATGAACATATATTTTCCTATTCATTAATTTGTTGTTACAAGAAAAAGTACATTGATATCCACTTTTAAAATTCATAGTATTTACTCAATTTTATTTCCTTTGATCACCATTCTTCCTGTGTTTTTATTTGGCATATTATTATTCCCTTTATGTTTACATATTTCTGTACTTTTTTCCTTATAAATTACTGGTACCATTTGCATTCTGTTTTATGACAGGATAATAGCTTTTTTTTTCATCTTGATATTGGCTCTGTATGTGAAGGAATACTGTATTTACATACAAACATGCAAGGGCTCTTGCATATCTGTTTTCTATTTTAAATCATGAATGAACAACTTGCATGATTATGTAATTCTCGAATTACAGTATTACTTTTTTCGGAAGGTTTGAAGCCAGTCTGATATTAACCCTCACCCTTTGCAGTTTTTAAATTTCTCTTTTGCTGCTTTTGAGATTATTTCTTAAGTTCTTATACTTTAAAGTTGAAATAGGGTGTGGATGGGCACTGTGCTTATGCCTGTAATCCCAGCACTTGGAGAGATCAAGGCTAAGGATTACTTGAGTCTAGGAGTTTGAGACCAGCGTGGGCAACATAGTGAGACCCTGTCTCTCCAGAAATAAAAAATTTTTAAAAATTGGCTGTGCGTGGTGGCACACACCTGTGAGCCCAGCTACTTGGGAGGCTGAGGTGGGAGGATCACTGGAGCCCAGGAAAACGAGGCTACAGTAAGCTGTGATCATACCACTGCACTCCAGCCTAGGCAATGGAGTGAGACTCTGTCTCAAACGAAAAAAAAAGTTGAACTAGGATATGGATGGATGTTGGTCAGTTTTTATTAATTTTGTCCATTACTGAATACTGGTTTCTCATCTCTCTACTCCATATGTAGCTTTGTCTTTTGTTTGATACACAGGAAGTTTGTTTTCTACTGATTGGTTCTATCACTTATTCTTATGAAAATTGAAATTCTGCTATTGAATTTTCAATTTCAGTTAACCGTTTCCTTAAAGAAACCCAGCTCCCCTTAAATCCTGCTCCCTCCTCAGCAGATCCTCCCCTGCTCCTTTACAAAACCCTATTATATTCTGTCATGTCTCTTGTTCCTTAGAGAAACAAAGGTGAATTTAAGAATTTGCTTCCTGAAATAATTCCTTTCAAAAATTTATTTTTCTCCATACTACTTTGTGTTTTAAACTTATTTTTTTTTTTCCTGCTAACTCATCTTTGCCTATTGAGAGGTCTGTTCAGAGCAGATTATCTCCCTGTCCTGCAGGGTAGCCAGGGGGCTTCTCCTCCCGGAACCTGTACTGGAGCACTAATGGTAGAAACCAGTACTACAGGTTCAAGATGCTAGAAGTTAAAAGGGAATCAGAGCAGAAGATGGATCTGCACAGAATCCAGCACAAGGGTTGTGTCTGTTGTGGCTCCCTCTGTGATTGCATCTGTAGTGCCAGACCTAATGCGGAGTGTCTGTGTTTTTGCTTTGACCATAATACCTGGTTTGTGCAACAGCTCTGTCTAATGCGTGTTCTTGTACTTCAGCATTTGACAGAAAGAAAAGGCCATAGAACACTTCTGATTTTCTGCTTGTAAAAGAGGCTGTGTGAGCGTTGGCCCTTCTCACACAGCTGCTCTGAGTTGTGCTAAATAGTGTGTGTCCCATCCTCCATGGCCTGTCTGCACTTCCAGCTCTCAGCCCTGCAAATTAGGATGCATTAATGGAATTCTGCCAAACACCTTTTATTTACATCCCACAATGCTGGGGAGTTTTCTGGCAGTGAGTCTGGTTTTCTCGACTCTTCTTGTCTTTTAAAATTAGGTTCCATATGCAGTGTCTACAGGAGAAATTCCTCAAGGTTTCTGGCATGTTGGTGGTGTGCTTCTTTAGTTTACAGTGTTGATGCAGGCTTTTCTGCAATTGTATACTTATTGGTCATTACACTTGGGGTTCTGAGAGCCTATAGAATTTTTGTCAATTAAGGCAGAACCAAGTGAGGAGAGAGAGAAAAATGATGGGATTACATGCTGCTTAATTATGATAAAGCTGTTTTGACTGTGGCAAGATTGTGACAAGTGAACATGCTAATGCTTTTTCCTTAATGAAGATTCCACACCCAGTCATAAGCAGTGCGGCTGCAGTCCTCTCCCAAAGAGAGAGCCTGTCTAGCTGTTTTGTGACCAAGAGAGCATAGGAAAACACACAGTCTGCAGGCAGGCAAATCCCAAAGAGTGCCAGGGGCTAAGCAACATGCCTAGCTCAAGCCTCAGCTCACCCATCTAGCAGCTCTCTCGTTTTCCCTCAGGAGGATCAATTCAGCAGCCATGAGAGTCTGGCAGTGTTACTTTAGGAGCAACTTAAGATGTGAGGGGTAGGCCAGGTACAGTGGCTCATGCTTGTAATTCCAGCACTTGGGAGACTGAAGTGGGTGAATCACTTGAGGTCAGAAGTTTGAGACCAGCATGGCCAACATGGTGAAACCACGTCTCTACTAAAAAAATACAAAAGTTAGCCAGGCGTGGTGGCAGGTGCCTGTAATTCCAGACACTCGGGAGGCAGAGGTTGCAGTGAGTTGCGATCGCGTCACTGCACTCCAGCCTTGGTGACAGAGTGAGACTGTGTCTCAAAAAAAAAAAAGATGTAAGCGGTAACTACTGAACAATTCTGACAACAACCTACCAAGTTGTGTTCAAGCCATTGTCTTGTCTAATGTTTCTAGAGCATAAAAGTCAGAAGTGATGGTAAAGACACGTTATTAGCAGTAGTATGTTGAGATGGAGTTTCACTCTGTCACCCAGGCTGGAGTGTGGTGACACCATCTTGGCTCACTCTAGCCTCTGCCTCTCGCATTTAGGCGATTCTCCTGCCTCAGCCTTCCAAGTAGCTGGGATTACAAGTGTGTACCACCACGGCCAGCTAATTTTCATATTTTTTAGAGAGTCGGCGTTCTGCCATGTTGGCCAGGTTGGTCTCAAACTCCTGACCTCAGTGATCTGCCTGCCTTGGCCTCCCAAAGTGCTGGGATTACAGGCATGAGCCACTGTGCCCAGCCAAGACGCTTATTTTTTATGGATATCTGAGTTTTGTTTTCTTTTAATATAGTTCTCTCATCCCTGAAAAACCAAGATGCCTAAATTCTAAGTGACTTTTTATTGAAAATTATATATTTTACCTTAAGTATAAAACTCTACTAGAGAGTTTGTGTGTGGGTGTGAATCACCATATAATTTAAGTGTCCTTGAGTAATTTATTATGATACACTTAATAAAATGTATAACTGCAAGTCAAACTGGGACTTTTACTTGGGTTTGCCTAGGAAATGATAAACCTTCCAATCTGTGAATTTAGTATCCCATTTAATATAATATGACTGTAGTGTATGGTTAAGCAATTAAATTTCATAGACATATGCATTTGATGATTCGATTTGCTTCTGGTCATTCCGAGTCTTATCGTTTCCAAGAGTATCTCAAAGATTTGGGGTTTCATATTTTCAAATATGTTTTACTCTATTGCAGAAAATTAGAAGAACTGAGCAGAGCACTCTATTTTAGTTCAGTAGGATTTTTACATCTGTTTAAAGGTTCAGTAACTTTCTTAGATGGAGTCTAGCATGTGTTGATCCTCAGAGCAAGTTCAATAGACTCAATCACTGACCTTACCCAGAGTCATCCCTCAGGTAATTTTATTTTTCATTTGTGTAAGAAAAGCCAGGGGGAAGATTGATTTGCCCCAGCACTTAATCTAAATGAGCCTATCACTCTTTTATCACATAGCTATACTTTATTTCATTTTTTGGATACAGAGTCTCCCGGTTTTGCCTAGGTTAGAGAGCAACTTCTGGGCTCAAGTAATCCTCTTTCTTCAGCCTCGATGCTCAGATTATGTGCTGTACTTTAAATATAACCTTTATGACTATCTAAAATTATCTTACTAAGTTGTTTTCTTGCTTATATCCATTTGCCCTATCAAAACTAAGTTCTAACAGAGCAAGGACCAAATGTCTTGATGGCCAAAATATTCGTAGCTGGGAACACAGTAAACAGTTGTTGAATGCAAGCAGGTGAGTTTGCCTAGAGCCCTAAGCCATATGGGCAGAGGTCAGAAATCAGTAGCGCAGTATCTTACAAGAAAGCATTTATTTGATACCTTCAGTATCTTTTTTTTTGGTCTTTTAATTAAATAAATAAGTGAAACATTTATAAATTCTATTTTAAATAATCACCTGAGATTCTAACTTCTCTTGAAAACTTAAGGTCTTACTGCCATGTGGTACCATCGGCAGGAAGTAGGTATGCTGTCACTTACTAATTAGATGTGCCCCAGTTTTTTTTTTTTTTAAGTGATTGGTCACTGAAAACTTTTGATTTGGTACGCTTGCTTTCAAACCAGTCCTTAATTTGATCATAACTCAGAACAAATAATGCCATAACTAGATGCAGTGCTTTTAAATTTGGCAACTATAATGTAAATTATACTGATACATGCATAAGACAACAATACATAATTCAGTAGGTTGGAAAGGTTATGCATAGATAACTCATGAACAATAGAAAGTGATAAGTAAGTGCTATTTTAGAATTCCGTCCTACCTATATTTAACTGATATGAATGCAAATATCTAGGATGTGTACCAAAGGGGTGGAGAGGGGGCGGGAAAGGAAGTAGGTAGATAGGAAGGAAAGTAGGTATTCAAGAAAGGAAAACAGTAGTGAGGGAGACAGGTGCCATTATTTGGGTTCTGTCTATACCATGCCATATTTGCACTAGAATATGGGGCAAGTAAATCTTCTGTTCTCGCAGATTGTCTCATTTACCTTGTCCATCTCATAGTAACAGCATCCCCTTCTGTTACTGTTAATTGTGTTTTTGCTTATTTTCTTGCCTGTGGTGCTTATAGGTAAATTTCTTGCTGCATTTGTTGTTTAACTGAATGAACAGGAATTTGTTTCCAGCTTGAGAGAAAAATGAGCTATGCTTGATTAATCTTTTCTCTTGCTAAGGGATTCCAGAGAGTCATCTTGGTTAGACTGAAAGTTTGCCTTGCTTGGTGATCCAACTTCATGCATTTTATCTATGTGTATATTTAAATTACTGTGGCATACCAGAGGAAAAGGTTTTAACTTTCAAGCTACAGGATCTGGGACTGCTTTATAGAAGAGACAGCATTTTGAGCGGAGCCTTTAAAGACTTTGTAAGTACTCTTTTATCTAATATTGTAGCCACTAACCACATGTGACAATTAAAAATTTTTAAAACTTCTATCTTCCCTTTCACTAACTACATTTCAAGAACCCAGTCAATTCTTGTGAGTAGTGGCTACCATTTTGGAAACTGTAAAACATTTCCATCGTTGCAGAAAGTTGAGACACAGGAGGCAGTCCACATGACTGCAGCAGGGAGAAAAATGTTGGCTTCTGTAAAGGGGAGTAGTGAGTAGTTAACTTCTTAATTATCCCCGTCTCTCTTCCTGACCCATCATCCACCCCCTGGAATAAATTTAATTCTTTTTTATCTTGGAACCAAAAGCGAAGCCAAATAATGCTACTTTCCCAAGAAAAGTCTGGAATTTTACACCTATTTAAATTCTGTGCTGTGTGCTTTTTTATTTAATGATCTGTGGAAATTATTTCGGTGTTGATAAAAATGGGAAAGCAGTGTTGGAGTGGGGAGAGAGCTGTCTTTCCTAAGTATAAAAGAAAAAAAAAACCAGGATAATTGTTAAGTACCTTAGAAAATTATCTTTCTGCTTCCTTATTTACAAAGGTCTGAAAGAAGGTATTTTTTTGTTTGTGTTTAAATATGGTTTGGTATTTTGATGAATATGTAGTTTACAGTTGTTCTTCATAAAGTTTACATGCCATGTTGGTTTTTGATGGAAAATGGAGCCCACGTGAAAATGTTGTATGTTGCTTTGCTGCTTCTCAACTGTCTCCCACCACTCTGCTCCTCACTGTTATTCCTGAGTTAGTTATATTGGTTGTCACCAGAGACTACAGCTTCTATGTCTTTTTGGCAGTTTTAGAATCTTGTTTCAAATTGTATATAGTCAAAAGCTTGACAGTGATTTATTACTGCTCAACCTAATGTTCTTTTTATTGTATTGCAGTTTGTGATAAAAGTTGTGTTGATTTGTGATAAATAATTAATATTACTCAGACTGTTGGAGTTTCCTAGGTAGTGGTTTATGTCCTGAGGACTAAAGAAAACTTGTCTAGCATGTAATTTATCCACAGCAAAATGAGAAGTGATGTTTCTTTCTTTTTTTTTTTTTTTTTTATATTAAGTCTTGCTCTGTTGCCCAGGCTGGAGGGCAATGGGGCGATCTCGGCTCACTGCAACCTCTGCCTCCTGGGTTCAAGTGATTTTCCTGCCTCAGCCTGCTGAGTAGCTGGGATTACAGACATGCGCCACCACGCCTGGCTAATTTTTGCATTTTTAGTAGAGATGGGGTTTCACCATGTTGGTCAGGCTAGTCTCAAATGCCTGACCTTGTGATCCGCCCACCTCAGCCTCGCAAAGTGCTGCGATTACAGGTGTGAGCCACTGCACTGGCCATTGATATTTCTTTAGCCAGGATATTAATGCTTGAGCACTAAAGTGGCTCCAGGAGCCCTTCCTCAACCATTTTCTTAAAGCAGAGGTAACTTTTTATTTTTACTTTTTTTCTGGCCGTCCAGAGATGAGAATTTTAGGGAAGATTTTTCTGTGTTAGAATGAAAAAAATAATCCCTCATTGTCATATAAGCTATGTAGATGTATTTTTAAAATGTAATAATTTGATATAGTTTAGAATTCATATTGCCCTGCCAGTGGTTAGGAATAATACTCATCCAAGATGTTTTAACCTTTTTCCTCTATTACTTAATTTAAGAAATGAAGCACAATGAAGAGAAATGAAGAGAGGATAATTTATTTATTTAGCAGTTCACAGGTTGATGCTGTTACGTGTGTGTGTACATATATACATATGTGTACATATACACACATATATACACACATGTGCATATACATAAACATGTGTACACAAATATATACGTGTTATATATGTATGTATGTGTATATGTATATATCTGGTGCCAAAATAACAGTGACTTCAGTGTGATAGAATTTTATTTCTTGCTTACAAAATTTTGTCTAATGGCCAGGTGTGGTGGCTCATGCCCATAATCCCAGCACTTTGGGAGTCTGAGGAAGGCGGATCACCTGAGGTGAGGAGTTCGAGGCCTGCCTGGTCAACATGGTGAAACCCCATCTGCTAAAAATATAAAAATTAGTTGGGCATGGCGGCTTGCACCTGTAATCCCAGGTACTCGGGAGGCTGAGGTAGGAGAATTGCTTGAACCTGGAAGGTGGAAGTTGCAGTGAGCCAAGATTGCGCGACTGCACTCCAGCCTGGGTGATAGAGCAAGACTCTGTCTCAAAAACAACAAAAAACTTTTTTGTCTGGGGATGATAAAGTTTTTTTGAGCCATCCTCAAGAGTAGGCTTTCATTTCATATCTTAGATGGCTGCCATGCCTTCTAGCATGTCTCCAGTGTGGGACATATAGAGGTAACGGGAGTGATGGCACGCACTTTCCTCTAATAGCAAAACCTGGAAGCTGTATTGATCACTTCTGCTGTCTCTCATGTGCTGCAGATTGCTTACACGGCCACAAACAGCTGACAGGGAGCATGAGAAACAGTCTTTAGGTCACATCCTCAGCCCCAGCCGAATGTTGTATTCTAAAGGAATAAGGGGAAAAACCTATCAGGGACAAGTGGCTTCTGCCACAGATCAACAAATTGTGAGTCTTGCCATTGGTAAGACACCAAAGTATCACTAGTAAACCAGAGTTTATTTTACTATTAATAATAAAAGTTAGCCACAATGAAAAATAGTAAAGCCAGGGGATGCTTACTTTTAGGGCCTTGGTGAAATAAAGATAGAAACAAGATTCCCAGCCAAGCACAGTGACTCACACCTGTAATCTCAGCACTTTTGGAGGCCAAGGCAGAAGGATCACTTGAGCTGAGCAGTTTGAGAACAGCCTGGGCAACATAGTGAGACCTTGTCTCTACAAAAAATTAAAAAAAAAAATAGCCAGGTATAGTGATGTGTGCCTCCGGTCCCAGCTATTCAGGAGGCTAAGGCGGGAGGATTGTTTGAGCCTGGGAGGTTGAGGCTGCATTGAACTGTGACTGTACCACTGCACACCAGCCTGGGCAACAGAGTGAGACCCCATCTCCAGGAAAAAAAAAAAAAAAAAAAGAGAGAGAAAGAGAAACAAGATTTCCATACTCAGGAACCAAGAGTGAAGCCTATAGAGAGGAAACTATGTGAAATGTGCAGATGAAAGTTAGGAGCAGGCATGTAAAGTAATTATAGCTGATTTTAGGCCTCATGAAATACATAGAGTTCTAAGTAACTAATAATGGTCACTGAAATTTTTCACAATCTCCAAAAGAAAAATATTTTTACTGGAGAATAAAAACATTCTGCTTGAGGCCAGCCTTAGTCTCCAGTAGCAATAAAAGCCAGTGATATATAATGATGCTCATATTTCTTCCATTTTCAATAGCACTGTGGTAGAGTAAGTAAATGTACCAACTCATATCTAGTGGAAAGAGACAAAATTCAGCTCGTTTTCCTTTTATGCTTCGTTTGATTTTTTTCTCTGACACATTTATAATCTTTTAGTTTCTTTAGTCTCTAGTTGAGGGCTTGGCAGATTTTCATTTTTTGAGAGGATCGTGTTCTTTCATTTTGAGAGGAAACATAATTTCCTCTCAAAGTTGTACATGCATGGGTTCCCTGGGTGCGCACCCATAAAACCCCATTTCTGGTTTTACCAAGAAAATCAGTTATGTATATTTATAGAGTATCCCATTGAATTGAACCAACTGTTAGTGAGTTTCCAGTGATACCTACATAAATATTAATATTAGCTAACATATCTTAGGACTTTCTTGGCTTATTCATGCTAGCATTTCTGAAATGGCTTGATTTATGTTTAGGTCACTTTTTTTTAATGTACATATGCAAAATGTAATGTGGCATGCACTAAAGAGAGGAAAAGGCCAACCTGGGCCTTCCAGATGGTTCCTGGGTGTCAAATGGTGTGGTGCTATACGTAGTCAGCAGGGAATGGTGGACAAGCATTCCGTGTCCACTCTGGCTATCTGCTGGGCTTGGGATTACCTGTGCATTTTATTTTATTTTTTTATTTCCTGCTTGCTATTTAGTTTGGACACTAAAATCTGCTGGGTAAATGTGTATCATACTAAACAAGCTTTAAAAGGTATACCTGGTCAGGCCCGGTGGCTCTTGAATGGAATCTCAGCACTTTGCAAGGCTGAGGTGGGAGGATCACTTGAACCCGGGTGTTTGAGACCATCTTGGGGAACAGCAATATGTTGTGTCTAATGAATAAAAAAAAAAGAATCTGGATGTGGTGGCGCATGCTTCTAGTCCCAGCGACTTAGGAGGCTGAGGTGGGAAAATTGCTTTAGCCCTGCAGTGAGCTGTGATCACACCAGTGCACTCGTTTCTGGGCAACAGAGTGACAGCCTGTCTCAAAACAAAAACAGGACTTTAGTTACTGGTTGTGGCTTGCACCTGTAGTTGCAGCCACATGGGAGACTAAACTGGGAGGATTGCTTCAGCCCAAGAGTTTGAGGCTGCTGCCAGCTATAATGATGCCACTGTACTCCAACCTGGGTGACAGAGACCCCCATCTCTAAAAAATAAATAAATGAAGGTGTACTTTAAACTGCCCTGAAAACAGGAGTAAGCCAACACACTTTGATGTACATGGTGCCCTACTTGGATTGCACAGCTCCAGGGGATACCATATGCATAGATTTTATTTAGAGTGAAATCTATGAAACCCCCATGAAGTTGAGCATGAAGTCTCTGGTCACACCCTTGAATTTGCTATGATAGTTAAGTGTGTTATAGCTAGGATGACTTTATCATTTATTGTATTACAAGCCAGAACACTTTTTAGAGTGAAAGGGGGCAGATTTTATAACCATACTAGAACAGCAGGCATGAACTTGGACTCTTCCGGGAATACAGACATTTATAGTTCTCCTCCTTATTGCGATCAATCAATCAATATAGGACTGGTTGTTTATCAAGATCGGCCAAATAAGCTTTTCTCTTTAAAATATTTCTGTTGGTATAGCAAGGCTGTAAAATAAATAGAATCAAAATGAAATATGCTAATAATGATTCTCTCTTTCCATGTTGTTTATTTTCTAAAAGAAATCTTCAGAGGATGCATTTATTTTTCAGGGTGTTTTTTGGCCATCTTTGCAGATGATTCAGAATGTTCCAGTCTTTTATGTATTCAAACCCAAGTTTCTCCAGCTGCTAAACTGTTAAACTTATATTGGATTCTAGTGAGGTTTTCCCAATAAAATGTTCTGGAGAGTATTAAATGTCTTTTTAAAATTCATTAAATTTGAGGTTGCCTTGCTCACAAACTGCCAGTGGCAAACGTTTAGATTCTATCTCATTCCAAATGCCTTTTCTTGGCTTTGCCTCTCTCTGTATACTAGCTCCATTTCCCACTCCTCAGCTGAAATTTTTGCTCTTGCAAATCCATCTCTTCAATGGCTCCTAAATTGTTGATGTGCGTGCTTTGTTTCCATTGGTTTTCATCATGATTTGCTATTTTCTCTCTTTCTGCCTGCTCAATGCTTCCCTTTCTTCCAAGGCCCTGTCCTCTGCCTGCTCTCTTTGTGGGGGCTATACCCCATAATCTGGTGACTCAATTTTATTTTCAGTAAATTGTGTATGAGTCATTTTTTCATCCAGATACAAGGATTACACTGGGTCGTAGATAAAGATTACTCTTTGAATGGTAAAATACTATCTAAATATTTTTAAATATTACTCTAGTCTTTTATTTTTGCTCAGATTTTGTAGGATCTGCTAATTATTTTATGTACAGTAGTCTCACCTGTCCAGCAGTATCATATATAGCTTAAGGGCAGAGACCATATCTAAAGTTTCATTGGTTCCCAACCATGCCTAGAGATGAGATGAACACAGAGAGGCAAATATTTTATTTCTTATTTAAATACTGAACATTTTACGTCTGTCTCCCGTCTTCCCTGTTCTTTGATTTCATCCTTCTGAAAAAGTTTGAAATAAGACTTGCTAAGTATTAAACTGGAGCATTCTTTTTATTGTGGTTGTCAGTCAATTAAGAATTCTCCTGGCCGGGCCCACTGATTCACGCCTGTAATCCCAGCACTGTGGAAGGCCAAGACGGGCAGATCACAAGGTGAGGAGATTGAGACCATCCTGGCTAACACGCAGAAACCCCGTCTCTACTGAAAATACAAAAAATTATCGGGGCGTGCTGGCACACGCCTGTAGTGTCAGCAACTTGGGAGGCTGTGGCAGGGAGAATCGCTTGAACCCAGGAGGTGGAAGCTGCAGTGAGCCGAGATCACGCCACTGCACTCCAGCCTGGGCAACAGGGCAAGACTCCATCTCAAAACAACAACAAAAAATTCTCGCACAGCCTGAACCTTCAAGGCCGAGTAGCTCTCTGGGCAAATAATAGTGGCAGAGGAGGGCATTCCAGACAGAGCATAACATATGCAAAGGCAAGGAATCCCAGCGTTGTAAGGGTAGAAATTGTCCGGAAGTCTGAAATGGTTGCAGTGTGCGCTGGGTGATGGTTTTGCTAATGGTGGGGGCTGAAGTGGGAAAAGTTGGCGAGGGCAGAGGCTGATGCGCTTGCCGGTGGAGAGACACCGGAGGATTTAGGCAGCAGATGTCAGGGTATATTAAATAAATCATTCAGATGTCACTCATATGAGATAGCAAATAAGAATGTTTCATGCAATAAGCCTTTCAGGTGTAACTCACATTTATTATAATTAGAAACTTGATATTTGGGGCACAGCTATACATTGTAAAACCTACCAAGATAAATTTATGATTAATATCTCTATTATTCTATGATCAGCAAGTACAGATTAAACTGTAACCAAGAATAGTAAAGATGTGATAATAGATGAGATCTTTTCACAATTTCACTTAGTGTAGCTATGAAGCAAAATAACTATAGTTGTAGACTGGGCACTGTGGCTCACGCCTGTAATTCTAGCACTTTGGGAGGCCAAGGAGGATTGATCACCTGAGGTCAGGAGTTTGAGACCAGCCTGACCAATATGGTGAAACCCCATCTCTAGTAAAAAATAAAAAATTAGCCTGCTTTGGTGGCATGCTCCTGGAGTCCCAGGTACTTGGAAGGCTGAGATAGGAGAATTGCTTGAACCAGGATGTGGAAGTTGCAGTGAGCCAAGATTGTGCCACTGCACTCCAGCCTGGGTGACAGAGTGAGACTCTTGTCTCAAAAAAAAAAAAAAAAAGCTATAATTCTCATGATGTTACATGCCACAGTTACAACATTAATTGAGAGTTATCTATTCGATTGCTACTTCAGGAGTAAGGGCTGTCCATTTAAAGATGGACATTTTGTATATTCCTTTTTGTATCATTTCTTTGTAAATATTTAATCACAGGAAAGATTATATTTTTAATAATGATCTGTTCTCAATCTTTTCTATTTGCCTTTTAGCACGTCCACACCAGTTGTATGATTTAGTTAATACATTGAACAAAGTACAGCATAAGATTTTTGCCAGTATATCTGCTTTTTAAATTTTTAGCTAAGGTATTTAATGCAAAGTTGCTCCTTGCATGCCTGCCTTGGATAATCTTACAGCGAATGAAAATACCTGGCTCATTTTGCTTATTGAATAGTTAACTAACCATTCTGATATCTAAGAAAAGTAGCTTTCTCCAGCTTCAAATAGCAATAGCATACTTTATCTTTTCCCTTTTGCAAGAAACACAGATTAGATAATTTTGTGATAATTTCCCTAAAATATTAGACCCATTGCGTCATTTTCACAGCAGTCACCAGTTTTTATTTTGTTGAGTGTTTCTGTTATGCAGACCTGATTAAACAAATGATATAAATTGTATCATATTGCTACCTTGTAGGTACGAGTATATTAAAAGCGTAAGTAATATACAAGAGAAGTTCACAAAATTAGTTTGCATGCTCCTTCAGTCAAGTGAAAGAGAAAGATTGGGAAATGTACTTTACAAAATCTCTTCATAAACAGCAACAAAGAATGTTTGCCTCATGAGAAATTTGAACTTACATTTTGTTTTGTGGTAAAAATGTGTTTGTATTCTCAGAGGCAAATCTAAAAGAAGGCATGTGACACAAAATGTCAATTGTGTATTTAAATAAAAATATCCTATATATTTTTACTATTGATTTCTCAACATGTAAGTTTATTTATTTATTTTTTTAAGTTGGCTTAATGGGCTTTCTGGTTGCAAATATTTTTTAGTTGCAGTGTGGTGTGGAAGAGTTTTTTTAAATAGGGTTATGTCTCATGTTTTTGTTACAAAGACAACTTTTTATTTTAGAAAGTAGGGCTAGAATAATGAGTGTTGGCTTTTATTTTGAGTTTTCTAAACTATAGTTTCTTTTTGAGTTATCTTGGGAAAATGTTGCTGTTGCAATTTTAGATATTTTTTCTACCTTAACTGAATTGCTGATATAATAAAATCTCTTCCCATTCAGAGTAGCTGAAACTTTTCCCAAGATAGATTTGAGCAAAAGCAGGATTAAAAGCAAGAAAACAAGCAAAATAGGACATGAGTGTATAGTTGATGAGTACCTCAAGATTAATAGGGTTCAAAATGCTGAAAATCTCTCTCTCAAACTTTTCAAAATCAAATTTCTGCAGTTATCTTGCAGTAATTTGAAGAAGGAAGAATTTTTATTGCTAGGAGAATGGAAAAACCAACAGTTCTTTGTACGTTCTAAGAAAAGGGTTCTTTGTCACATTTGAATAGAGTATGTGTGTGGAGTTTGCTCTGTATTTTTTTTTTAGCAGAAAAAAATCTACAAGTTGGCAGTTGGTTGTACAGATTTCCTCTTTGTGGTGGAAATACTGGGATGTTGTGGGAGAAAACCGCTGCCCATCTTAACACAGATGCTAATTGTATTCTGTAATTCTTCCTGGTTGCCATTGCGATGTTCTTAGCTGCCTTGTATTTGTTGTTTCTCCAGGACAGAAGTGATTACTAATTACGTATCCTGCTACACTGAAAAAGTAGGCCATTTGGTTTTCTTTTCTTTTTCTTTATTTCCTCTATTACTGTTTTTTTTTTTTTTTTGGAGAGGAAAATGAAGGGCGGCTTAGAGTTTTAATGCCACTGCTCATCTCTACAGGCCCAGGCTGCTTCCCTAATTTGCATGGGTGCCTTGGGCATTGTCCCAGGGGGCTGGGGGAGTTTGACCTCCTCTTTAGTTTAGTGACCCTTGTCATCTTGCCGTTCATTCCTGGGGCCTGTTTAATGCTAATTAGGCCTTCAACCAGTGCTGTTTACAACTCTGTGCTTTAGAAAGCAGGGTCTTCTCCAAAGACCACATTGGTGGTCTTAAGCTAAATTGGTAGAATTGAACAGCCCCATCCCCAGAGAAGAGCCTCTTAACACTTCTCTTTATTTAGAAATATGTAACAATCACACCATTAACATAAATAAATAAACAATGAAGAACTGAATATTTGACTTCCTAATATTTGACTTCCTAATTATGCTTCCTAATGATGGCTGGATGCTCCTTAGGGAAACTTAACTTTGAGGTCCTAAAAGAACAGATCATCTCAGCCTCCCCTCCCACTGCGAATATTGGATAAAGATGTGGCAACAGTATTGAAAAAGAGAGGACAGTTAAATGGCTCCAAGTTAAGAAATATTTACATTATGTTTATCTCCTGTTTGATTAAACTGATTGAACAAAAGGAAAATTTAAGTGGACTCCATGTATGATATGTGTCTGATTGTGCTAAAAATAGGTCTCAGAATTGATTACAGGCTTTATTCGGTACATTTTATCTGTATTTCAGCTGAGAGCTTTGCTGGCCTTTCTAGTGTTTGGATTAAGGAAGGATCAGGAATACTAAACAGACCTCTTTGACCAATACTGCCTCTAGTACTCCTCTTGCCTAATTTTATGGAAGTATTAACTGATGCTTGTACAAGTCAGAGGCCTCATGATCACTCTGGAGGGCTGATTACAAAGGCACATTTTAAAACAGAACTTTTGAGATCAGTGTTTGGCATAGTCATTGAACCACACTATCTCCAAGAAGAGGACAATGAAAAGAATCTGTGTCCTTCGGACAATGATATTTTCTGCCCTTTCTAGACTGAGTGCGATGTGGATGGCTGTTTATGGCATTATGATTCAAAGCTTGTGTGATGCACAGTGACTTTGAGTTACTTCTAAGTAGCCTCTTTATTCCTAATTTTGATAATGTGACATTTATTGCAATGAAATTAACAAAAATTATTGAATGTTCCTTTTTGCACAGAGAGAAGATACTGAGTTTATAGAGGGAAATGCCTGCATTTAGTCCTTCATGGGTATAATAAATATAATGTTGACAAGCTACTTTGCTTGATAAACTTGTTTATGTAGTTTCTTTCACAACGAAAACAGAGTACATTAGAATTTTTGATTAGAAATGCTTCAATTAAGGACAAATGAGCTTGGATGTGAAATGAGTTTGAATAATTTCCTGGACTTTGAGGGAAATTAATAGGTATTAAAAAAAAGCAAGTAGGGCTGGCCATTTAAATCGAAGTCTTTAGAACAATTCATGGTAATTCATAGTATTGGAAGATAAACCTATTTTTGTGTTGGTGCTGGCTAGGTTTTCAGCCTTTAAATAATTTTTTGTCGCTGTTTTTATAAAAAAAAGGTATATATGCCTGTGTGTGTGTGTGTGTGTGTGTGTGTGTGTGTGTGTGTGTGTGTGTGTCTGTGTCTGAGAGAGAGAGGTGTGGTGGGGGCAGACAGACAGAGTGCTTCTAAGCCCTGCTAAAGATCCTCCCTTGCCTCTTGGTCTCTTTCTCAAGTAAAAATAAAAAGGGGTTGGCTGGAGGCAGTCCTTCCCTTTTGTTGCCATTGATCTGACGCTAGGGTATTTTGTAGCCCAGTGAGTAGAAATGTGTCCCAGCTATAAGATTCTGATTGTAGATTTTTCTTCAGTAGATTACTGATTTTGCTTTATGCCTAAATTCACATTCTTCTGATTGGAGGATTTACATTTATGATTTCATCTGGGTTTAAAATCTGGCTGGAAGAATGGTTATGTGTTTATGCAAATCCGGGGGAAGAGTGCTTCCTCGTTAAGTTGTCATTTCATGAAGAACTTATCTTACTTATTTTCTCTACCATTTGAAGGATCCTCAAGGGGATGATTTTTGTCTCAAGGGTACAAGCTTCTGCAGTAAATGAAACGAAGGAATGCAGAGCAACTGGGACGGGTGGGCAGGAGGATCAAAGCAGCAGTCAACCTTACCTGGTTCTCTCCAGTCTTGGTTTGCTCAATTGTTGAAATGTGGGATTCACCTCTCTCTACCTGCGATGTCCAATTTTGTGATACGTGAGAATGTTTATAACAATGTTCTACAAGTTCTAGGATGGAATACAGGGATGAAGAGAATTCCAATTGTAGCTATATTATTAGCAGACGTGTATATGTAGAATGGGCCTGTTGTCAACTGGAGCAGTTCTTTTTTTTTTTTTTTTTTTTTTTAAACCAGTTCACATTATCATTCCAAAACATTTGAAGACACATGTATACTACATAAATATTTAAAAATATATATGTATAATACTTTAGTAGTACATTTTGAATATTATAAGTCTACAATAAATGGAAACCCAAATAATGTGGCAGAAATAGCCCAGATATTTCTCCCATACCCTAATTAATTATTTTGTGTAACCCTTTGCTTTTTTGGTGTGTGGAAGCCCCTTTGAAAGGCATTGGCTGGGAGACTATATCCTAGAGAAGGTGTGTTGGGAGAACTTGCATATTAAGTGGAAAGGATACATGAAATTGACATGGTGTTTTGTTTTGTTTTGTTTTGTTTGTTTTTGAGATGGAGTCTCGCTCTGTCACCAGGCTGGAGCAGTGACGTGATCTTGGCTCACTGAAACCTCCACTTTCCCGGTTCAAGCAATTCTCCTGCCTCAGACTCCCAAGTAGCTGAGACTACAGGCACGCACCACCATGCCCAGCTAATTTTGTGTATGTTTAATAGAGATAGGGTTTCACCATGTTGGCCAGGATGGTCTCAATCTCTTGACCTCATGAACCACCTGCCTTGACCTCCCCAAATGCTGGGATTACAAGCATGAATGACTGCGCCCGGCCCATGGTATGTTATGGCTAAGTATATCTCCTACATGGAGTTGGGTGTTAGGTCTCCTGTAATTACTATGATCTCATGGCCTGATATATTGGTGTTTCCTCCTCCTATGCAGGAAATAGAGGGCTACGGTTTGCTACTGGGGACTGGTTTCTTGCTTTACTGCCAATGGGCAAGCTGAAGTTGTGAACATTAAAAGGAAGTAGCACTTCCAGCATTTCTCTTTGTCACTCACCTTAAAGTCACCTCCATTTGTAGGTGAAGGCTTCCTTTTAACTTCCATCTTGAAGTCTGAAAGTAGTTAGGAAATGGTGGGGTTAGTCTTTTGTCAGAGTAATTCCATGCTTCATTTTTGTGTTTTGGAGTTTTAATTTTTCCAGCATATTTTCAGCTGGAATTAACAGCATATCAATTTTTTAGTGGAGAACATTGGCTTTATTACAGAATTCTGCACTGCAGCTTACTGAGTTTCATTGATTTCCTTGTGCGTGTGTCTTTTTTGGTTTGTTTTGTTTTTGTTTGTTTTTGGTTACAGCCACTTTAGAATTTTTAGAAAATAGTTTACAATTTCTGTGTCTTTTTGTTTAATTTCCAACTGGGAAGAGTAAGAGTGAACAATTGAAGGCTATTACCTGGCATAGAAGGGAAGAGATTTGCCCTACCTTTCTTAATAGTTTTTCATCTCTTAAAGATGTAGTCATGTATATATGATTCAGAGAGATCCATGTTAGTGGAAAGAACTCAGTTTTACTTTGAGGCCTCTCTTTAGACCCAGAAGCTGCTGGGAATCTCATGAGCACTAGAACATTAGATGAGAAAGGGAAAACTCCATTTTTCTTTGATACCATGGGATTGAGAAATATTATCAGGAAGGAATTTTCCTACCCTGTGCTTAATCCTGAGCCCTCTTATGATTTCTCTTGGTTTCAGCTATTTTATTTCTTAATCCAAAGCAAACAAACAATGCCTCCTCCCCGACAAGTCACACAATCACACAAAAGAAAAACCAGGGTATATGGTTAGAGCACTGAAATGTGAGCATGTAACTTTTAATTTTCTGCGTATCCCATGACTTTTATTTCGTTTACCAAGTTGCTGGCAGTAAAGCTCTTTGTTTTCAAACAGGAAAATATATTTAGCAAAATATATGTCCATTTGTATCTGTCTGCTTGTTGTTGGACTGCATAATTTAAGCAGACTTCACAAGAAAAGGCAGCAGCGAAAGGAATGGTTTATTACCACATTCATTCTCAAATCCCAAATGCCCTAAAGAAAATAATGATACTGAAGATTAAAATGGCAGGCTTTCACTATGTAACTTGATTTACAAGCCCGAAACTTGGTTCCCTTTGTCACTTTGAATTCTCTAGTCTCCTTGATTCTAGAGACCATGATTCAGAGATTATCCTTGATCATTAAAGGATTTGGTTCATTTCTGCAGGTATTTGTTAAATAGCTGTTAAATGGGTAAAAGGCACTGGGTAGAAGTTTACATCACCATCTCGATTTAAGTATGTTGAAATTCTCGATCTCTTGACCTAGTGATCCGCCCACCTTTGCCTCCCTAAATGCTGGGATTACAGGCGTGAGCCATTGCGCCTGGCCTTTAAGTATGTCGAAATTCTAAGTGTGACAAGACTACTTTGTTTTGTATTCTTTCCTGATTTTTAGATTTTCATGTTCTGGTTGCTGCAGGGGTGACAGTCTTTAAGTGTTTTCCACTGCCTGTGGAACAATACAGAAAGTTAACCTGGTCTTATTACCTGATTTATGTTTTGCTGATGTCTTTCTTTTCTTGATGTCCTTGTGTTCTATTTGCTGAGGTTTCCTTTCCATTTAAGAAGCAATAGAGAAAATCATCTAATATGTATCAACATGGGTGTACAGTGTTAGAAAAAAATGCAAGGAAACATCTTACTTTCTAGCTTCCTTCTTCAAAGGAATTATAATCTAATTGAGAAATTGTGACACACATACTTGAAAAGATAAATGATTAGTCCTCCCTCCCGGAGTTTAAATAACAGTTTAAAGCAATAATGGAAAGGTATCACGAAGTATATTACATTATATGTTACCCAATAAATTGTAATGGCTCTCACAGTTCAGAAGTGGAGATTATTTGATTCCTTTTATTGTAGGCATTTCATTCATGTTGACATAGAGATCAGTGGTGCTGATTTAATTTTCTCCAATTTGTACTTTGAGAATTATTTCTCCAGCTGGTATTTTTGATAGCAGAAAAAGATATTTGATTAAATTTGGGGTAAAGATATGAGTATCTGCCATTATTTTGAAGTAACACTGATGACTTTGTGTTTAAATGTTTACTTTGTAGACTCTCATTACTGGGAATTCCTTGATTAGAAAACTGCTTGGTACATCTCTTCCCTTTGTTTCAACAGTGATCTGGGCCTGGTGTCTTTGAAGAAAGTGTCTCAATCTCCTTAGAGCTCTTAATGAGAGATTTTCCTTAGTCTTTGTGGGGGTACCATGAAGTGGGAACCACTCCAAATCCTTGGGATCTTACTATAAAAGTTTTTGTTTCTGTTAGAACATTTTTACTCCTCAGCTATGCTGTAGTTGATTTATGTATATGGCATTTTAAAATAAATTCCTCCTGTATACATACTTTGTTATTACAAGCTAGAGAAAATGAAAAGGGTTTAATTATAGGAGACTATGTAACAGTTTGTATTTAGCCCCAATGCTATTTTTGTTAGGAGAGCTTTATCAGGCTGTTACTATCTATCAAATACTGTGTTTTGGTTGGGGGCTGGGGTTGTATATCTTAATTATCATACCCAGTATGGAAACTGGTAAAACTTTTTCATATTTGTATTTTCATTATCTACTAGGTAAAGCAGTTTTGTCATTTTCTTTCATGTTTTTTCCTCCCAGAGTTAATTTTAGATGGTGTGAGTCTAATGAGGTGGCTAAGTGACATTATTTATGAAATGTTATTGGACTTATTTTCTGCACTGAAGTCCATTTAACATGTGGAATAGTTTGTTGTTTTAACTCTTTCTGAGTTGGAAAGGGTATATTTAAGGAATTGTTTGTAATGAGGTGTAGACTTTATTCCAAAAGGATTTGAAAAATACAGAACCCAGTTATATGTAAATGAATTTATATTTTTCCCTGAAATGTTTCCTAAATTTTTTCAGACTGTTGCTTAAGTTAGATTTACTTCTTGAAGTCTTTATCCCTTAAAATTATCTTCGATTTAGTTCATTTTATGGTATCAGTATGGATTTGTATTTCTGTAATACCCTTAGCTGATTAAAATAAGATATTAGAAATTAAATGTCCTGGCCAGATGCGGTGGTTCACGCCTGTAATCCCAGCACTTTGGGAGGCCGAGGTGGGTGAATCACCTGAGGTCAGGAGTTTGAGACCAGCCTGGCCAACATGGCGAAAACCCGTTTCTACTAAAAATATAAAAAATTAGCCAGACCTGGTGGCACATGCCTGTAATCCCAGCTACTTGGGAGGTTGAGGCAGGAGAATCGCTTGAACCCAGCAGGTGGAGGCTGCAGTGAGCCGAGATAGCACATCATTACAGTCTAGCCTGGGCAACAAGAGAGGGACTCAGTCTCAAAAAATAAAAATGTCCTTAGACCAACAGTAGGCTAAAATTTTATTTCCTTACTTCATCCTGATAATAATGTATGTCCTCTTTTAAGAAAGTAATTATGTGGTTTCCAAAAGTGGTATTTTGCCGTGAGATGAGAATAGACTTTCTAGTGTCCCTACAACATTTAAATGATTTCCTTACAAAACGTCTGTTATGGATTTTCTTTTAACAAAGTCGGATCTGCTACTATATTTTAAAGATGACTTAATAAAAATGTCTTATTATGTAATATTTTGAAAACATCTTTTAGGTAAAGTGTTTTTTATTTTGGGGGCAATTTATAGCAGTGTTATTTGAGTACAGAGATGATATTGCAGTATACCTTCTGACCCTTTATAGCAACATTTAGAATAAGGGAAATAAGTATTCTACAGATTTAGTGGAAGTATTCAAAATTCTTACGTCATTGCAACTATTAGTAACTGCTAATGAAGTTGATTTACATAGCATACGTTTATTGAATTCTCATGGGTATGTGTTTTTTTTTCTTTTTTTTTTGAGACTGAGTTTTGTTCTTGTTGCCCAGGCTGGAGTACAATAGCACAAACTTAGCTCACTGCAACCTCCGCCTCCCGGGTTCTAGCAATTCTCCTGCCTCAGCCTCCCAAGTAGCTGGGATTACAGGCTTGCACTACCACACCCAGCTAATTTTTTGTATTTTTAGTAGAGATGGGATTTTTCCATGTTGTTCAGGCTGGTCTCAAACTCCTGACCTCAGGTAATCTGGCCACCTCGGCCTCCCAAAGTGCTGGATTACAGGCATGAGCCACCGCGCCTGGCTGGGTACGTGATTTTTAAGTTTTTATTGCAAGGTGGAAAGGTTTGGTAGCCAGGAACAGCAATAAGAACACAGTGGGGTTGCTTGAGTGGTGGGTTAGCAATGTTGGGTAAACATGTCTCTTCTTCCCACTAATATTTTGCATATGTCTCTTTACCTTTTTAAATTTGTTTACTTGCAGTCTCCCAGAAGGATAAGAAAAAACTTACTAGCTCGTTTACCTTTCTCTCTGTCACAGCCTTCCTAGACCCTTTTCATGTTCAAGAGCTAATGTCCTGGTCTTTTCATCTGCGAAGAATGTATAATTACATCCTTAACATCTTACACTCACCTTAGGCACTTCCCTGCTCTTAGGTCCCTGGCCTACTGTGCTTCTTCTCTTTCCAGGGTGCTGAAGTTCTAAACTCCGGTGGCTTTTCTCTCTATTCACTTTCAGAACGAAGCAGTTCTCAATTGACTTTTACAAGAAAGCCTGGCCTGACACAGTGGCTCATACCTTCATCTCAGCACTTTGAGAGGCCAAGGCAGAGGATCACTTGAGCCTAGGATTTTGAGAACTACTCAGACAACGTGGGGATACTCTGCCTCAAAAAATAAATAAAGGAAAATCTGTTACCTACTTCTGTCTGTCCCCAGCTCCTCATAACTCATTTAGGGATGCGTCTTTGAGGTGATAAAGCTCTTCCATTTGCCAAATGTCTTCCTCAAGTCTCCAGATTCGTCTCTTTTGTCTTTTTGAAACCAGTGTCTGCTATGTAGGCTAAAGAAAGTTAAATGGGTTTTCTAATCTTGTGAATGGCAGGTGTAGGAGGTGGAGCTTTGCCAAACAAGCATGGTCATCTAGAACTGTGTCAGGGAAAAAAGAGAATTGCCACCTGTGGGTTCTAATTGTGTGTATGCTGAATTTTAGAGGTTGTTAATAAAGAGGGAAGAACAACTAGACTTAAATATACAGTAATGGTTAACAAACATTTAAAACAGAATATAAGTAGACACATGGATTAATAAGTTCTACAATATTACTGTGATGAATTAGCAACATGAAGAATGGATAGTTTCATTAAACAAAGTTTGTCCTTTCATCTGGTATGATTAATATTTATTTGAAGTAAAATGCCATCCCTGATTTTAAGTTACATAGAAACATAGACTAAGCCAGGCTCTCTGCTGGAATATGCAAACAATTCTGATTCTTGTTCACCTCTGATGAAACAGTGAACTGTGAACGAAGGCAGAGAATCTAAAGAAACTTGTGCCATTAATACTGTAGAAAGAATCCTAACGGATGTGCATTTGGTTCATCTTCCCGCCTTTGAATGTAACCTTGAATCTATTGTAAGATCATAGTAGGAATACATAGACTAAGAGTTTGCTTTATGCTCTCAGTTTGCTCTCTGTGTTCTATTTGCTTTTACATCTAACTGGTGAAGTAGACAAGACAAGTACTATTAATGTTATCTTTCATTTTACAGAGGAGGAATCGGCTCAGTAAAGATGAGTTAGCTAGCGGGGCACAGTGGCTCATGCCTGTAATCCCATCTCTTTGGAAGGTCAGGATAGGAGGCTTGCTTGAGGCGAGGATTTTGAGAGCAGCCTGGGCAACATAGTGAGATCTCATCTGTACAAAAATAGAAAAAAATAGCTGGGTATGGTGGTGTGTGCCAGTAGTCCCAGCTACTTAGGAGGCTGAGGAGGTACGTTCAGTTAAGCTCATGGGTTCCTTACACCACACACCCTAGCTTAGTTGAGACCTTGTCTCTTAAAAAGGCCGGGCGCGTTGGCTCACACCTGTAATCCCGGCACTTTAGAAGGCCAAGGTGAGCAGATCGCGAGATCGGGAGTTTGAGACCAGCCTGGCTAACATGATGAAACCTCGTCTCTACTAAAAATACAAAAATTAGTCAGGCGTGGTGGTATGCGCCTGTAGTCGCAGCTACTTGGGAGGCTCAAGCAGAAGGATCACGTGAACCCAGGAGGTGGAGGTTGTACTGAGCCGAGATCGCGCCACTGTACTCCAGCCTGGGCAACGGACTGAGACTCTGTCTCAAAAAAAAAAAAAAAAAATGAGTAAACTCCCACACCATCCTGTTGGGGACAGAGTCTTGTGCTTTCAGATGCTGAGCTCAGGGCGTTGACCAAGGATTCCGTTGCTGTAATTGTGAGGGGATGGACTGGGCCTGTTGGAATTGGTTCTCTCTCTGTTTACAGTTTACTTTCCCTCTTTGAGACACTCAGTATTTGAAATTTCTCTAATGCCAGTAGTTTGTTTGGCTTTGGTTTGGAAATGCCATTTGATAGCATTTTTTTTCCTCTTATGAATTCTCTGCAGAAGAAGGGCATGTTGATTTTCCTGGGAAGAAGTAAATTGTTGAACCAGACTCAGTGCATCTGAAACAATTCTTATTATGTTACTTCCCTGCCTCTTTCCCTTAAAAAAAAAAAGTGAACAGAATGTCATAATCGATGAGTTGCCGTAGTGCCACTTTATCCCTGTTTAGGAGAGCCAGTTGAATGAGCTCATTTATACCACTTGAGTGACCTGGATGGGGTTGAGTATCATCCCTGGGCTTCTGTATTATAGGACCAGATGCTTCTCCTTTATGCTTTTCCTTCATGACAATATAGCTTATCTTTGACTATTCTTTGCACATAACTTCTCCTCTAATTAGTCACCACTTCAAGAAAAAGTCTATTCCCATACTATGTGATTCCAACTCTTGAGCTCTTTACCTTTTATGTTACTAGGGATTTTTTATTTTTACTGATGTAGCTGTAGGTCATGACAGTCCTACATCCAACCCCTATTTTTGTTGTTCTAGTTTAGGTTTTTATTTATTTATTTTTATTTTGGATGTTGCAATAATCTTGTCTGTATTCTCTGTGACCAGTACTAAATTAAAATATATATATATATATATATTTATATATATGTGTTTATATATGTATATATATATTTATATATATATATATTCCATAAGTTATGGAATGAATGGTGAAATTAAGACAGGTAGATACTCTCAGATAGAAGAATCAGACCTACTACTAACACAAGTGAGAGCTATGCTCTTTGCTGCAGGAAAAGTGGTTCAAAGGCTCTTCCTCCTGTTAAATACCAACTTCAGAAAGGAAGGGGTTTAGTAACTGCACTGCAAGATAACTTTTCCATATATAATGTTTAATATATATACATAAACATATATATGAAACAATTTTATATATATTCATAAAATTCTGTTGCTTTTTTTCTTAAAAACCTCTGATTATTCTATAGGCCAGAAGTTCCTAAGTTATAGTCACTGAACCAGCAGCATCAACATTGTTCGTAAATTTTTAGTAATGTAAATTCTCAGACCCCAGCCTACATCAAGTGAATCAGAAATCTGTGCTTTAGGAAACCTTCCAGTGAATTTGAGACACATTACTTTTTGAGAACTGCTGCTGTAGGTAACAAGACAAAGCCCATACTCCTCACCAGGCATGGAGGACCTTTGACAGGCTTTACCTCCACAGCCACTGCTTATGCTTTATCTCCATTGCTTTCCTGCCCCAACTGTTACTGTTCTAAGCTTCTTATCATTTTCAGAACATGACATACACTTCCCTGCCCTGTGCTTTGCCAAGCTGTTCTGACTTGATCAAGAGCGTTTTTTCTTATCCACCTGCTGGGCAAATTCCCACAGAAGCAAGAAGCAGCAAGGTAGAGGGGAAAGAGTATGAACAGCCTTGAGTTAAAATCTGTCTATTGTGGTTTACTAGATATGTCCACTTTTGCTTGGCTTTTCTTTTCTTAACATGGGGATAATGATACATTAGCATTATTATTAAGACTGAAAACAAAATGCCCTGTATAAAGTACCTGTCTTTCTATCAACTAGAGTTCAGTACTGTAAATTTTTTTTTAGGTGAAATTCACATAACATGAAATTTATCACTTTAAGGGGTACAATTCAGTGACATTCAGTACATTCATGATGTTGAGCAGCCATCACCTCTGTCTAGTTCCAGAACATCTCAACATCTCCAGAGGAGGCTCTGTACCCATTAAGCCATCACTTTCTATTCCCTCTCCTCTCTTCAGTGTTTTTTTATTTACTTTTGTGTGTGTGTGTGTGTGTGTGTGTATGTGAGAGAGAGAGAGAGAGAGAGAGAGAGAGAGAGAGAGAGAGAGAGAGAGAGAGAGAGACAGGGTCTCTCGCTCTGTTGCCCAGGATGGCAGGCAGTAATGTGAATGGCTCATTGCAACCTTGACTTCCTGGGGTCAAGCAGTTCTCCCATTTCAGCTTCCGGAGTTGCTGGGACAACAGACATGCATCATCACACCCAGCTATTTGTTTCCATTTTTTGTAGAGATGGGGTCTTGCTATATTGCCTGTGCTCCTCTTGAATTCATGGCTTCAAGCGATCCTCCCACCTTAGCCTCTCAAACTGCTGGGATTATAGGCCTGAGACACTGCACCTGGCCTCCCTCAGTGTTACTTTACATCTTATTTTCACATGATACAGATTCTGGAGATGAATATCCTCATATTCATCTTTTATTTCTTTGAAGATACATAGTACTTGCCACCTACTATGTGTACAGTTCTAGCTTAATTATGGTAAATTAAAATGTGCTGAAGATCTAAATCAGACCACAAAATGTGATTAATTTTTGCCAAAGGAAATTAGTACATGTTGTCCAGGCATTCCTCTGAGATTTCTTAAATTGTGCTATATTTTTATGTTCTCTTTGTAAGGGCATCTTTTGGTAGAATGAATACACATAAGCACATAACCACTGCAGTGTTTAATTGCACAATGGTAATATGGCTAATTATTCAGAATTCTTTCCACAGGGTCCTCACTACCTAGCCACTTACCCAAAGCTAACTGTTGCTGTTGCAAGAGATAGAACATTATTTTCTTTTTCAGTATCTTTTAGTTCTTGGGTTCTTAAGATCTCAAAATAATATTTAACATTTTCAGAGGACTTAATATTTTTTGTCATGCTTTACATGTCCCATGTCATCTTTTTTCTCAGGATAAGAAATCAAAATAAGTTGACTCAGTCTTTCCTTTTTTTTTTCAAAATTAGAATATATCTTCAGTTCTAAATTTAGGGACAGATGTACTTTGAAAATAGTAAGTTCTAAGAAGCAGTATTTAATTAGTGTTCATTGAATTTTCCAATGACAAGATGCACATATAATATTTCCCTAATGTTTTATATGTAGAAGAACATGCTTTCATTATAAATGACTAAATTAGTGTTACTCTGTCAAATGACACTTGATTTAATTTTAAAAGTATTAGCTGTGATGAAGAATTAACAGCATGAGGAATCGAAGAATTTTTAAAGCCTTCTTCCCATGCTATTAGAAATGACTTAGGAACTAGTAAGATGGTGTGGGGGTGGGAAGGGGAGTTTTCAAGTTGGAACTGGAGCTCTTTAGCATCTTTCAAACCCTAATGCTGTTTTGTTTCAAATAGATTTATTACACTGTCTTTTTCCCCAATTCACTGCAGTGTGTGAAGGCTCAGTTGGAACAAACAAAAGAGATATATAACCTCTGAACCAATTAGCATAGCTTACAATGTTCTTAATAGGCTTATCTACTGTATATGAGACTTGGGAAAATGACTTAACTTTTATGCTTTCTTGATCCCTGGGGACGTTTTTCAATATCAGCTGCTTTGTGCCCCCGTGTAAACCCCACATGTGTGATTTTCAGCTTTCTGATAGAAAACCTTCTTTACAATTGGATGGCTCCAGGGTGCTTCACTCACTCACTTGTGACAGTTCACTTATTTGCACAGGCTCTGTTGGTGCGTGAGAAGAGGGCACATGTGACTTGGTCCCAGGGCAGCCCGCTGGCCTCAGCCGGCATGTGGGACCGGGCACAGGCCTGCAATTTGTTCAGCTAGTGTTGACTCCTGGGGCGAACTCCTTTGTCACTCCTCCCCTCAGCCTTTGTCCTTCCTCTTTTTCCTACTTGTCATTGGAATTTGGTTCCTCTTTTGTTCTTGAAAGGTATAAATGATGCACATTTCTCCTCTTCCCCATCTACCACCTCACACAGAAAAAAGGGCTTGTATTGAGGGGAATGCAAATTCAGGTATATTTTTAGTGACTTTTCATAGAGCAGGCCAAGCTCTCCCTTGCATACCTATAGAATTTTGAATCCACAAACAAGTGGAGGACTCTAAATCTTGTGAATTTTGCTCTCTGTGTGTGTGTGTGTGTGTGTGTGTGTGTGTGTGTGTGTGTATGTGTGTGTTTTAACAGCATCTGTGGTTTTACTTTGTGTTAGGTCAAAAGAGATATTTGCATTACTACCTCTTATAAAGGCTTCTATTATAAACATTTAAAATGGTCATTACTCCATTTTACCATAATCAATGATTTTGGTAAAATTACCATTTGGTACAATTACCATAATCAATGATTTTCCAATTTGAGAAGGTGAGTTTAAGCACATCTTGAAAGTATATTTATTAAGAGAAGAGAATATGAACCTGGAGAGACATACCTTAGTTATTGACTGTTTGACTTTGGGAATGTTATCTAACTGCTTAAGTTGCAGTTTTACCATTTGCAGAAAAGAAGTAGTTAGTAATCATGGGATCCTTGTGAATATTTATATAAAACTGCTAAGTCTTTGGCTTGTAGTAAGCACTCAAGAAAAGGTAGCAGAGATGCTAATAGAAATCCTTTGGAAAAATAAAGAAAAGGAGCCTGAGATTCTAAGAGAGGTAAGGCAACACAGAAGAGTTCATTTGTGAATCACTTGAATCAGAAGTTGAGAAAACTGGCCAGGCGCAATGGGCCTGTAATCCCAGCACTTCGGGAGGCTGAGGCGGGCAGATCACTTGAGGTCAGGAGTTTGAGACAAGCCTGGCCAACGTGGTGAAACTCCGCCTCTACTAAAAATACAAAAATGTGCTGGGCATGGTAGCATGTGCCTGTAATCCCAGCTACTCAGGAGGCTGAGGTTGAGGAGTTGGAGAACGCTTGCACCCGGGAGGCGGAGGTTGCAGTGAGCCGAGATCACGCCACTGCACTCCAGCTTGGGCGACAGAGCAAGACTCCGTCTACAAAACCAAACCTAACTAAACCACCCCAAAGTCAAAACCAAAAAAAAAAGAAGTGGAGAAAATTATGTGGTAAGACAACCTGTATATATATATTTTTTTCTTTTTTTTTGGGACGGAGTCTCTCACTGTTGCCCAGGCTGTAGTGCAGTGGCATGATCTCAGCTCACTGCAGTCTCCTCCTCCTGGGTTCAAGCAATTCTCCTACCCCAGTTTCCCCTGTAGTTGGGACTACAGGCATGCGCCACCACGTCCAGCTAATTTTTTTGTATTTTTAGTAAAGATGGGGTTTGACTGTGTTGGCCAGGATGGTCTCGATCTTCTAACCTCATGATCTGCCCGCCTCGGCCTCCCAAAGTGCTGGGATTACAGGCGTCTAAGTCACCGCACCTGGCTGACAGCCTGTATATTCTATACATTATATCCACTCTAGAAAACTCTCAGTCGTATATTGATATCGTGGTCCTGTATTTAACCTAGTATTTGTGTCTGAAGGGTAGAGATTGGGTTGCCTTCAGTGAACATTGGTTTCCCCAGGTGCTATGGTTTGTTCACATCCCCTCCAAAATTCAGGTGTCAACAGTATGATGTGAATATAGTATGATGACTATATGGTACTAAGAGATGGGGCCTTTAAGAGGTAATTAGACCATGAAAGTTCTCCCCTGGTGAATTGCGATTAGACCCTTCCAAAAAAAAAATAATAATAATAAGTCTTTAAGAGCACGCAGCTAGCTTGTCCTTCCACCTTCCACCATGTGGGGACATGATGTTTCTCCCTTTCTGGGAATGCAGCAAGAAGGTGCCATCTTGGAAGCAGAGAGCAGCCCTCACCAGACAACCACACCTGCCAGGGCCTTGATCTTGGATTTCCTAGCTTGCAGAAATGTGAGAAAGTAAATTTCTTAATAAGTTTTATAGTCAGTCTCTAGTGTTTTGTTAAAGAAGGACAAAGCAAACTAAGATAACAGTGGAGATCATGGTTAAGTGATTTCCACTGCTTTGATTTTATATGCTGTAGATTTAGGTTTATGTGTTATCAGCAATTTTGGCTTTTCAGAGGTAATAAGATGAGTTAGAATACCAGAACACAGAAACTTAGAACAGGGCCAGCCACATAGATGGCACACAGTGTGTGTGTATGTGAAGTGAGTATGAGCGGCCTCCCACAGGCCTTTTGAGTTGTTGGATTTTAATAAGATTGGGGTTGAGGTGGGGGTGGGTTTTTGGGAGGAGACTATTTGTAGCCAGGACGACCTAGCTGAATTCATTGCAGTCCTGTATCTCAGTGAAAGCATTGAGAACTACTGAGGGAAAAACATAGAGCTGGTTACTAAGGTATCTTGAAACAAGGCTAAAGAATGATTTTTATTTGCTGTAAAAATAAGTTTTATAATAGGCTGATACCCCAGCTGAAGGCTCTCATGGTAACTTGAGCCCTTTAGCGTCTTCTTTTTGTAGTGACAAATTTCAGGAAAAGCTAGTGGCATTTACTCTAAAACAAATGAATAGTTATTTACAATCTTTTACGTGCATTATAACTTACACAACAGTCTCCTTTAGGTTTTGGTGAAAATAATTGATGAAAATAACTTTAGCCTATTGCAGCAGTTTAATGTAAGTAGTTGGTTGAAGAATAACTTAATTATGGTGGTAAATTTAGGGGAAAATACATAGAGTGCATAACATATTTAATAAAGTCGTTCTAAGTGACCGCTTCCTCCTCAGCAGCCTCTTTGGCTGAACTGTGCTGGAAACTGCTGCCTGAACCTGTTTCTTCTCAGGCTGGTTCTGTTAAACAGTGTGGTCTGAAGATCAAGAGCAGGTTGTATTGGGGATCTCACTGGGATGTAAATGCAGGTTCTGCAACTTAATAGCTTTAACAGCTACTGGTTATAACCTTGCTCAGGTCACTCAACCTCTCTAAGCCTCAGTTTCCCCAACTTTAAAATGGGGATATAAAAGTTCCTACCTCATGTTTTTGTGAAGTTTTATTGAAATCATCTCATGAATACATATAATCAGCTCAAAATAAAAGTGGGCTCTAATCACAATTATTTAAGATATGTTTGTGAAAGACTAAATGTTGGTTCATGCTGTGATTTATGTAAGAGGATCTGAAGTTTTTAGTTGCCTTTCAAATACAGACTGTATTGTTCATACTTTACATTGTTCGTAGTATCATTAGCTTCCCTGCCTTGCTTTCTGCGACACTGTGATTACCATTTTTAATAACATAATGGATGTTCCGCAAGTGATCTTGAAATATTTATTTCTATCACTGGAAAATAATTTGAAATGTTTCCCATATAGCCTAAGTATTACTATGAAGCAGTGTGTTGCTAATTATAATTTTAATATAAAATGTGGGAAGCTGTCTTCACACTAATTGTTTTATTCACCAAGACAATTGTTATATTTCTGTACATAATGATTTGGACAATCACTGTTATGTCCTTCAGAGAAACAGGCTTCCTTGTTGCTAAAGTGAATAGGCTGGTTGAATTTTACATAGAAATGACCATGTCGCACCTCTTGTATGGTATTGTGATATGGGGTGTTTTAGGAAGCCCTGTTTTCTTCAAGTATCACAACATGTATTGGTTGCTGTGTGTAATAAGGTCTAGGCAGACCAGAAAAAAAAAAGTCACATCAAAATCATAATAAAAAAAATCTCAGTATCTCTATTCCCTGAATTCTGTGAATTAGTTGCTAAATCAGTGTTAAAGATAATAAGCTCTGGTTTGTCAAGTTTTGAATTATCTGACAGTGGTTTTCTGGCTTACATATTCAGTGCATGTTTTTGAAGGATTTTAGGTCGACAGAACCAGAACAATATTCAGTCATTTTAGGCGCATGTGGGAAGATTAGATCATGTGGTTTATATAAAATGCACTAAATCTTGTAATTCCTAGGTACCATGAATGCCTCTAAAATTGTGTACACAGCAGTTTTTGGTTGTTTTTTTTTTTTAGTCATTTTTAATATAACCAACCTAATTTTTATTTTAAAATATGTAAATACTTGGCTGGGCGCTGTGGCTCACACCTGTAATCCCAGCACTTTGGGAGGCTGAGGCAGATGGTGACCTCACTTGAGGTCAGGAGTTTGAGATCAGCCTGGCTAACATGGTGAAACTCTGTCTCTACTACAACACAAAAATTAGTTGGGTGTTGTGGTGGGCACCTGTAATGCTAAGAGGCTGAGGCAGGAGAATCCCTTGAACCCGGAAGGGGGAGGTTGCAGTGCACTGAGATCACGCTACTGCACTACAGCCTGGGCAACGTGAGCAAAACTTAATCTCACACACACACACACAAAGATGTAAAGACTTGCTAGTTAGAGAAGTTGTGACTAATGAACAGCCAGAGGTAAAAGAAAATATATATCTGAAACAAATCCAAATAATGATGATATTTGTAGGAAAAATATTGATTTCTTTCAAGAGCTGTAACTTCTAGTTGATTCACTCAAAGTCCGAATTGGATTTATAACTCCAGCAAAAGATATCATTCTTTACCTTCACAACATAAGGTCCCTCCCTTCTGCCAGTCTGTACATCAATCTAACTGATATTCTTGCTATAAATATTTTCATGGGAGAATTACTACCAGGGAATTATCTGTAGTAGTTACCTATAACTTTATGTAGAATTATTATACTCATGATAGTACTGATTTTAAAAATATATTCAGGGTTGAAAAATGTACTCAGTCCTGCCGACCAGAGATTAGGTTGTTATGGACTAAGGGTTTAACGACCTGCTCTGATGGAGAATCACTTGACTCCCTTGCTTCCAGCCTCCATACTGTAGGAAGAGAGATCGTGCCTGTTGTTTTCCAGAAGTAAGAAGTGAGCTTCGCATACTAAGAGGAATTTTCTAGGGATTATGTGGAAAGGTAGATAAGAAAGATGCCCTTTCCCTCACTACTGTAAGTCACATATCTCTGAGATTTTGGGCTGGGGGGTATGAGTTTCCCAGGACTACTTTAACAAAGTGCCACAGCCTGGCGGGGTGTAAATAGTAGACATATTTCTTCTCCAAGTTCTGGAGGCTAGACATCTGAGATAGAGTGTCTGCAGGGTTAGTTTCTTTTGAGAGCTGTGGGACTGGTTCTGTGTCTTTCCCTTTCTCAGCTTCTGGTGGTTTGCTGGCAGTCTCTGGCATTCCTTGCCTTACATTTCAATCTCGGCCTTCATCTTCACATAGTATTCTCTTTGCATGTGTCTGTCCACATTTCTCTTTTTTATAAGGACACCAGTTCTATTGGATAAGGCCCCAGGCTCATGACTTGATTTGAACTTGATTACCCCTGTAAAGACCTTATCTTCAAATAACGCCACATTCTGAGATTCTGACGATGAAGACCTCAACATATCTTTTTGAGAGGACTCAATTTAACCTACAATAGGGATCTTGCCTGTGAATCCCACAGAGTTGCCTACTGTGGTTGTGGTATTCTTATTGGCAAGGAGCATGGAGTTTCATGGTGAAGCTTTCACCAGCACATGTGCCAGGATGTGTTGTTTCTTTGTCTAGGATCCTAGTCCCAGTCAATTTCTCTGGCCTTTTGCAAGACTGCATCAGAATACATAGTATAATAAAAAAGAGATATTAACCAGTTTAATGTATGTTTGTAGATATGAAGCAGAGAGGTTAAGAATTTAAGCTCTGGGCCAGCTGTGGTGGCTCATGCCTGTAATTCCAGAACTTTGGGAGGCCACGATGGGCAGATCATGAGGCCAGGAGATTGAGAACATCCTGGCTGTCAAACCCTGTCTCTACTAAAAATACAAAAAAGTAGCCAGGCATGGTGGCATGTGCCTGTAGTTCCAGCTACTCAGGAGGCTGCAGCAGGAGAATCCCTTGAACCCAGGAGGCGGAGGTTGCAGTGTGCCGAGATCATGCCACTGTACTCCAGACTGGGTGACAAAGCGAGACTCTGTCTCAAAGAACGTAAGCTCTAGAATCTAACCTGGTTTCAAATCATGGCTTTCATAGCCCTGTGACCTGGGCAAGGCATGTAAACCTCAATTTCTTCATCTGTCAACTGAAGGTAATAATAGTGTCGTTGTCACTGAGGGTTGCTTGCAGAATAAATGAGATATTACTCTTAAAACCTTAACTGGAGTGCCTGTCCCATAGTGTGAGCATACGGAATGACAGCTAACAGGGAAACAGGCATATACCAGGGCGAGGGAAACACCTGGCTCCTCACCTTGCCGTGTGGCTCACCTCTCTCTGCTACGAGTCTTACTCTGTCATGATTCCTGCTCTATCCAGCTTGTGTGTCTGGGCACTTCTCAGCACTCAGCACCCAGCTGGACACCAGAGTGTTACCTTTCTTCTCTTTCAAGCTGTTACATTTATTGTGTTTTCAGAGCAGGACTCATATTTTTGTCATTAAAGCGCATTCTCGGAGGAAAGGGAGAGAAAGGTAAATGTCAGAATTTACTAAAGCTCCTGAAGTAGTAAATGCAGTTAACATCCTTCCACCACCAAAATTTTGAGTTTTAGTGTTTGCACACTTAAGAACTTGGAAGTGTATGATGTACTGTCATTGATGAAATAATAAATATGACACATCCACACTTTTTTGGCAGAGGGTAGGGAGACAACATGGTTTGTCCTTGTCGATTTTTAACTGGTGGAGTCAAATCCTATAGAAACACATTTTTCCTGTTAGCATTTATTAGGAAATGTGGAATGTGTTTGTGTGTGGCTTAGAGCTGTCCCTGCTGGTTGTAGAGTGTTATTAAACAACAAAGAGGGGGTTAAATCAGAAACACACATTGGCATGCTTAGAAGACATGTTAGTGGAAGTTGAGAATACTAGCCTAAAGTTTTATAACTTTATGTATTTGTTTCTCAACAGTATTTATGTATAAACCTTTTAAACGGGAGGTAAAGGTTTTGACAACTTCCAAAATACTTGTCCATCATTTTTAAGGATCTCTTATGTTCATACTTGAATGGTAGGCCCCATGGGAGGATTTCAGGAATGGAGTGAGGATGAGGGAAGCTTCCACTGTAATAAGGGACATAAGACAACTGGGTAAAGACATTTACAGGAATAGAACTGATTTCTAATAGAGCAATTCAAGAAAACTTTTTTAGTTTTCCTCCTTCAGAGATAAAATTGATTTTGACAAAATGGGGTAAAGACGGAAGAATTCCAAGGAAAAGGGATGAGATATACAAAAGTGAATTGCTGGTTTGAAGAATTACATATAGAGATAATGTCGGAAAGACAGCAAAAGAACCAGTCGTAGAAGGTTGGTGATGGCACATTAAGGGGTTTAGATTTTGTGGTAGAAAAAAAAATGGGAGTAACCCCTTTGAGCAGACTCTGCAGGAGAAAAGCCTAGTCTGGTAGTGTCTGGTGATGGAGACAGCTTCAGGGCGCTTCTGCAGCATTCCTGGTTTGTTTCATGAAGGCTTGAATGTTAATGAAAGTCAGAATGTAGAGAGAATCACAAGATTTGTGACATACTGTAAAAGTGTTATAAACAGGACTTACTGCATGTTAGCATATGAGAAGGAATCAAAGATGACTCCCATGTTTTGATCCAGGGTGTCTAGAACACCGAGTGACACACGTAAATACAAGAGGATGTTAAATTTTGGGTATGTTGTCCTTGAGTGGCCAGCATGACATCATATCTAGGTGGGTTCCCCACAAGGCAGTTGGAAATGTGAAAGACTTGGTGAGAGAAACAAGTATTGGACCCATTCTCATTGACAAGACATCAAGACAGCTGAGTTTGTTACAGTAGGTAGCTAGCCAGGCAGGAGCTGGGCAAGAGAAGGCTCCTCACTCTCCACCCACCAGGAATATCACACAATCATCAGGTGATGGTTCAGCAGTTATCACACGGCCTCTCTAAAAATGACCATTGGCAGCCAGCACCAAGGAGCGGGCAGTTTCCTGATGGTTCACGGTTGTTACAAGAAAGTGATAATTGATCACAGGTGCCAGGGAGAGGCAATTTCACAATAAGTAAAAACACTGGAAATTGGTAATTGGCAGCTCTGGAATTGGAGGAGTAGGCTTGGGCATGCGCATTAAGAGACAAAATGGCAAGAGTATGATCTTTCAGTGGCATTCCACTGGAAAAGGGAAGAATGCTTTGGTTGAGGATGCATACACCTCCAGTAAACACACTGTGCTTGCTCACCTCCCAAATGTTAGCAGGCCACTGTGCATGTGGGCAGCCCACCCTAAGGAAAGGATCATGGTAAAAGGGACTCAAGACACTGGAAGTATGCCAACATATAAAACTTCAAATCAAAAGGTCCGATGCCGCAGTTGACCTCCAGAATTCCCGCTTGGGTCTCTTCCAATTGTATCTTCTTTCTTTCCTGTCCTAAAGCTTTTTAAATAAACTTTCACTCCTACTCTGAAACTTGCCTCAGTGTCTTTTTCTGCCTTATGCCCTTCAGTGGAATTCTTTCTTCTGAGGAGGCAAGAATTGAGGTTGCTGCGGACCTCTACGGATCCATCTCTGGTAAATCAGATATTCATCACACCCCTAATAAGTTCAGTGAGTTGCATGCTATTTCAAAGAAAATCTGGTAAAAAATTCTTCAGGCTCTGGAGGAGGAGCTGGAAAGAAGAGAGTAATGAGCTTCAGAGAGCAGAATGAGACGTGCAGCCTCGCAGAGTAGTACAGGAGAGAGTATGAAGAAGGGAATGCAGTAGTCAATAGCGTGAAATGTTTTTGTGAGATTAAGGAGGTTGGTCACCTTACAGAAAGAGTTTTTGGCTAAGAGTTTAGGGGTCTAGATCAACATAAATGGAGTTAAGGAGTCTATAAGTGTTCAAGAAGTGGAAACTACTTTCATTGACTTCCTCTGAAAATTTGTAGAATTTCTTTGAAAACTCATGATGTATTATTTTTGTTACCTAGAAACTTTTTCTGAGAGATAAATCTTGGGGCTTTTAATGGAAGGGGTGTTACTTCTTCACCCCTGGACTTTTTGAAGCAGTGATGATTACATTTTTGTTTCAATAATAAAGGGCGGGCTTTGCAAAGAACACAATAGGTGCTTGGATACATTTTTTTAAAATTGCTCTTTTGAAGCACCTTCTCTCTCTTTAAAAGAGTTCTACAAATGGCTCAAGCGCTTACTGATCAACTGATAGCAATTTAAATTTGAAATGTCAGTTTTCAGGAGTAACTTTTTCCAGTATTGAGTAGTGCAGTGAGGCTTTGTTACCCAGAAATTTCAAGTAGTACTCAGTTTTCATAAGAAATCTTGCATTTCAAGAGACTGGAAGTTGATTTCCTTCACAACCATTGGCATATAACAGGCAGATCTAAACTGTGACTGGACATGGGCCTCTGTAAACACAGCAATTGCTCCTTAGTAAGTTTGCTTTTCCACTTTTTAATAAAGCCCTTTGCCTTTCATTGCTATCATCGGTGGTGCTATATAAAATTGTTATTTTTTAAATTAACTCACCAAGTCTTTATTGAACATCTAGTTGGTGCTAGACATTCTACTCTACAGAGACCAGCTCGGCTGTAGAGACCCTCACCCAGGTGGCGCTGAAGGTATTAAGAAGCAGACACCAAGATAGAACAGCAAAGAGGGACTATCCACTTTCAGACTAGCCTTCTGAGCTGAGGGCCTCAGGGGGTTGCCAGCATTCCAGACTGAGGGCATCATGCAGATTCTGACCCACGCATTTATTCTCTCTGAACAGGTGATTCTTATTAACAAACAGGTGTTCTGTGTTTTCTCATAGAACCAAGATAAACTAGGTAGGCAGCTGGTGCTTGCTTAACCACTGATCAAGGACAAACCAGAAAGTATTCTCCACGAGGGAGCCACGGGGGCAGGGTCACATACTCGTGCTTAAAGAATTGTTTTAACTAGTGTATGATATACAGATACTGTTTTGGGACTTTAGAATGCCCCTAGTAGTTTTCCACTGTGGGGCAGTGGCCAGGTTTTCCTTGCCATCGTTCTCAGCAAACAATATACTTTATCATACACGTTAGGATTTGTCCCAATACTACTTGTTCTGGGAATGATGAGATAAATGATACAGCTTTTATCCTTGAGGCATATGCAGTTTAGGAGGGGAGTCAGAGAAGTAGACAGATAAATCAAAATTCATCCCGTGTGGGATATGAACAAGGTGTTGTGGAAGCATCTAGAGGGGAGGGAAGCACTGGGAGGAATTGGAAGGAAATCTTTTATTTTGTGAGTTGAGTTAAACATTGTTAGATGGCAGCAATCTAAATGGTTCACAACTGACAATTGATTCAGGAAATTCTATTTTCTTTAGTGTTTTCAGCCAACTCTTGACAACATTTTTTTAAGAAAATAAAAAATGGCTTAATTAGTCACACAAGTACAGTAAACTTGAAATTACTTAAGTAGTAGGGCTAACGCCAGTCAGATGTCTCCAGCCTGACCACAAGGACCAAAAAATAAACACCTTATTTGGCATTGTTTGTATTTTATCCTTGGTATTTGGCATTTCTGTTTATTCTCCAGTGGGGATGGATAAAGAACATGGATGTACAGTTGACCCTCAAATAACACACAGGTTAAGGGCACCAACCCCGATGTAGTCAGAAATGTGCATTACTGATAACCTTACTGATAAGTTCATGAACACATTTGGTATATGTATCATATACAGTATTCTTACAATAAAGTAAGTTAAAGAAAAAATATTAATAGGGATATCTTAAGAGAGAAAAAATATATTCATTATTCATTAAATGTAAGTGGATGGTCATAAAGATCTCCATCCTCATTGTTTTCACATTGGGTAGGCTTCAGAGGAGGAAGAAGAGGAGAGGTTGGGCCTGCTGTGTCAGATGACAAAGGCAAAAGAAAATCTGTGTAAGTGGATCCACGCAGTTCAAACATTTGTTGTTCAGGCTCAGCAGTATATACGGCATTCTTAAGTGCATGGAATGTGTACATGTTTTGTCTAAGAAAATCTACCCATCATTGTCCAGGGATGATGGCTCATGTGTATAATACCAGCACTTTGGGAGGCCAAGGAGGGTGGATGATGAGGTCAGGAGATTGAGACAATCCTGGCTAACATGGTGAACCCCCATCTCTACTTAAAATACAAAAAGTAGCCAGACATCTGTAGTCCCAGCTACTCGGAGGCTGAGACAGGAGAATCCCTTGAATCTGGAGGCAGAGGTTGCAGTGAGCCAAGATTGCGCCACTGGACTGCACTTTAGCCTGGGCAACAGAGTGAGACTCTGTCTCAAAAAAAAATAAAAAAAAATCTACCCGTGACTTTATGACTCCCGGCACAGAAACCTGTTGAGTTCAAAACAAGTTTCTAACATGTATGATTGACAGGCTGTTTGAAGCAAACAGGAATTGGTATGTAGATCTTCAAATTCTAACGAATGGAAATATTCAGAAATATTCTGGGATATTAATGTGCTGTTCATTCAATATGACTTTTAAACCTGTGAAACATATATAAGGAAGTGATTGTGTTCGTTGTCAAATGATTTTTCACTTTATAAATGGATTTACCCAGGGTTCCTTTAATTAAATAATTTTACCCAGTACATTTAATTGTTAGTTTCTAAGCCATTAATTTCTTGACAGAAGACTGGAGAGGCAGACAGCTATAACTAGAGTGTGAGGAACGAGGCTCTAAATTTTACTGTTTGAAATGGGGTAAAAAGAAGGATAACTAGTTCCCTTGGATTCAGTGTCACCTGTTGGGGAAATATTTCATTTTCATAGCCTGTGTGAGTGCTACTCTAGTAGATAAAGCAGGTATTTCAGTGTAAGTTTCTTCTGTGACTTACCGCACCAAGTATGGACTTAGAAGTATCAGTAGGGTAATCTGTGAGACAATGCACATTTCTAGTGACTGATGTAAATAAGATCCCATAAATCTGTTTCTGTATCTTAGGTAAATTATATACAGACTTTGAATGTGGGGCCAGACTTAATGAGGAAGCATCATGTGAGGCAGAATGTGTCCTTACAGAAACAGCTAACAAACACAAAATATCTAGGCTAATTTATTCTGGGACGGCATACGTAAGCCAGTGATGTAATATTAGTACAACAGGTGATGGAGACATCCTCATAGATAGATTTGAGATTTAGACTGGAAAGGAATAGTCTGAATAAGAGAGAGTTTATAAATTTAATTAATGTAAAACTTTAAAAAATTTAGATGGATGATAAGAAACAGAATCATCCAATTTATATTTGTAGTTACCTAAAAATTATTAGGCCTTTCTTATAATGGGCTTTAAACATTTTTAGGTCTTGGGACTGTTTGATAATGATTTGGATGAATTTTAATTGGATGCAGAAATGAGCATCTCTAGATTCAGTTTTTAAAAAACAGTAGCTACATCTCTGGGGATTAAAAAGCAATAGAAAATACTAATGTAAGTTGAACCAAAATGTCATTAAAATTCCAGTTACCTCACAGTAAAAATTATTAGCTAAATTACCCAAAAACAACATGATTTTTTGGGAAATGTTTCAGAAAAAGAAATATGATGATATAATTAATGTACATGTATCTTCAGCTTTTTTCTTGAAGTTTTGTTATGCTTGCCTAAAAAGTAGGAGACAGTATAATTTTATTTCTATATTGAATATAAGAAGGTGGTATGTTAACTACAATAAAATAACTTTTATTTGTATAATGCTTGGTAATTTTAAATATTCTTTAATGTTTATCAACTTATTCCATCTTTAACCAGATAGTGAAGGAATGACTGCTGTCAGTTTGTAGATATGGAAACTGAGCTGAAACATTAAGTAAATTAATCATTAAGTATTATAAACCTTTCTCCTTTCATTTCTTCATCTATTCATTATTCAGACTTATATTGATCACCCTTATATGCCGGGAGGCCCTCTATTGGTATTGGAAGCAAAACTTGTACTTGGATCTTTTAGTATCTACTCCAGCATTCTTCTCCTGCCACTACTAGCTGCATCTCAGTGCAGTTCAGAATTAGAGTTTAAGTGATCTCTTAAAATAAGTCTTTTTACTAGACATAGTTTGAGATTAGTTTTTATTTTGTAATAGATATATAATATTTTTCTTTTCTGCTAATATTCTAATGTATAGATTTTCTATAATCAGCCTTTTGTTTAAAGTGTAAATTTGTATTGACCAAAAGATTTGTTCATTGCTCTATGATATTACAGTTAAATTCTTATATAATCTCTTTTCCACCTGGTATCCTCTTTCAAGATTTCTTAGACTTCTAAATCCATTGTTTGATTTTTTTTTTTTCCCTAGGAAAGGAAAGCTATCTCAATTGACTTTTTATTTGGAGTGAATGAAAATAAGATTTTGAAATTATTTTTTATATAATTTATATATCTATACTATTTAGAAATAGTAAATAAAAGCATTCATGGTAAAGAAACAAAGGATATTACAGCTAATGACCAATAATATTCATTGGTCATAGGAAGAATATTCCAAACCTAGTTTAATAAATCTTTCTTGGTTATATACTCAGAATTAGGGTAGGTTCTTCATAAGATTTTTTTACAAGAGAAAAACCCACAGATCTCGCTTTGCATGTGATTATAACCTGGTTGGGAAGAGATACTAATAGCTGTATTACAGATTGCAGTGAAATATGTGTAGCCAACTTCTTTGACTATATGGAAGACTGAATGTTTAAGTTTTCTGGGTACAGTTTTAGTAGGTTAAAGGAGACATTTATATTGGGACTCGTTTTAAAGGATGAGCAGATTTCTGCAGGAGAGATGGATATCAAGATTGTACACCAGAATTTTAAAAAGAGTTTAGACATGGAGGATGTAAGTATGTCTACAAGTGGATTTTTAAAAATCTTATTGCTGTTAGATATTCTCACAAATACTTAAGTCATTCATAATTTGTTCTTACTATTAACCTGTGCTCCCTGGGATTGAGTAGGTGTTGGAGGCAGGAACAGATTCTGTATATACAAGCAGTCATTGCCAGTTGCCTGGAGCACAGTGGTTTTGGGTCTAGAGTGTGAGGGTGAGTTCGGATTCATATCAGGAATTACTAACATATAAGAAATAATTATTTCTTACCATTTTCCCTGGACTAATGACTCTGAGAAGAAACATAGAAGAAACATCATATTTATATGTCTAATATTTCATCAGTTGTTTTTTGTTGGATGGAAATACTTATGGTATGGGGTCGTACGCTTTGAATATTCTCCAAATTACGCTGGTCCTTTCTGTATATATCATGTTAATCTCTCTTCATTTTGGAGGAGCTGAAATCCTGAGAATTTATATACAGAATATTTTTGTGGAGAAATTCGGAATGTTCCAGTCATGCATAATGATGCTTTTGTTTTGGATATGGAGAGAAAATGTTCATGATTAGAATCTATACATGCTTAATGAGAGAGAAGACCGAAGTATACTCAGTTGCTTTTGCATACCAGTTTCTTTAAAAGCATAGAAAAAGTGAACTTTTTTTTTTCTTTGCTATGGTCAGGGAAGCTTATACTAGTTACTGTCAAATGTTAGATTTAGATTTTTTTTTTTTTGAATCCAGTGGATGAGATTTTAATTTGCTTTTCATGTAAAAGGCAAGGGTGCAGTGTTTATGTGAATTCCACATTACAAGCTGTTTTAGTTTTAAACAACATGGAAATTAATTATAATTTATGCTATTAACAGAATTATTAGAAAACAAACATTTTACACACAAAACTTTGACCCCCAAATTGGGTCTATAAGATCCTTTTTCAAGGATGGGACGTTTTGTATTTTCCAGCAAGATTTTTATAAACAGAAATTAACTGTTTTTTTCATTCACTTTATGCAGGAAATATTTATTGGGCACCAATATGGTTAGGCTTTGTGTCCCCACCCAAATCTCATCTTGAATTGTAATCCCCATAATCCCCATGTGTCAAGGGAGAGGCCAGGTGGAGGGAATTAAATCTTGGGGGCTATTTCCCCCATGCTGTTCACATGACAGTGAGGGAGTTTTCACAAAATCTGATGGTTTAGTAAGGTGCTCTTTCTCCTTCACTGGGCACCTCTCCTACCTACTACCTACTGAAGAAGGTGCCTTGCTTCCCCTTCATCTTCCTTCATGATTGTAAGTTTCCCCAGCCATGCTGAACTATGAGTCAGTTAAATCTCCTTCTTTTATGAATTACCCAGTCTTAGGCAGTGCTTTAAAGCAATATGCAAGTAGTTCTTTAAAGCAATATGCTTTAAAGCAGAATGCCTATTGTCTATTAGTCATTATTCTAGGAATTGTGCTGCAGAAAAATCTGCCCTCAGAGACATTTTATTTTCATTAATTAATTAGGTTTTGATCAATCTCTTTTATATTTTACAATAATGGTATTAATTTGATTACCCACCATACATATTTCTTAAGCCAGTATTATGTATAAATTTTAACTAGTGTTGTCACAAAAAGAAATTGGAAAATCAGTGCAAATGTATGTTTAAGGAAATAGGAATACATTGTTCAAAGCTTTAGTGTTTTCAAAGGATGGTTCTGAAGTTTCATATACTTGCAAATCATTTTAGAAACTTAAAATATAATTTAAATTACAATGATAAGAGCTATTAGAAGTTTTTCTGAATGAATGAGCCATTTATACTATGAAAAGTATTTTTTAATACTAGATCCCTGCTTATAGGTAGAATTACTTTGTATATTTTTTGAGGTTTATTTGAAGTTTTCTATTCCATGTTCTCCTTTTTTTTTTCTTCCTGAGATGGAGTCTTGCTCTTTTACCCAGGCTGAATCTCAGCTCTCAGCAACCTCGCCTCCTGGGTTCAACTGATTCTCCTGTCTCAGACTCCTGAGCAGCTGAGATTACAGGTGCTTCTCACCTCACCTGGCTATTTTTTGTAATTTTAGTAGAGGTAGGGTTTCACCATGTTGTTCCGGCTGGTCTCAAACTCCTGACCTCAGGTGATCCACCCACCTCAACCTCCCAAAGTGCTGGGATTACAGGCATGAGCTACCGCACATGGAGCATGCTCTCCTTCTTAAGATATCTAAACATAACTGAAATTTTAAGAGAATGCTAGTACGACAGTTTTTCTGTTTCAGTACTACATTTCACTTACTGATACTTGTTAGAAGTAAAATCAGTTATTGCAGTTGTTTCAGACTGTAACTGCATGTAATTTCAACTGTTTCTCTCTGTAATAGTGGTTATATTGAGATTAATTCATGAAACCTTAAGTTCTTTGGGAATTAAAAAAAAAATCCCATAGGAGGTTAGGAATTTATTTTAAAGTAATGGTCCGACTGGAAATCTACGTGTCATAAAATTTGTCCATTTAATGGAAAGCATCAATTGACTTAACCAACTTTTTTGAGTGGAAGGGTTATTTAAGGTGACATCTAATCACTTTGAAATGTATATAGTCCCAAAATGAAATGTAATTTTATTAACTTAAACTGTTGGGTATTTTCAATATCATGTGGAACAGCTGTAAGAAAGACAGTTAAGATAGAATTATGGAAATCATATTTTATATATAAACCTATAGAAACCATCTTTTATATGTCAGCACATATAACTTGAATTTATTGAAATCACTGAACACATTAGATTTTAATTTTTGACTTGCTTGGTTTTCTTCCCCTATTTTTCTTTTGCTCTTATTTCTTATAATATGACTGGTTTTAGAACATGATTTGTAGAATCAAAAACAAATTGAAAAATTGTAAAATTGCTTAGAACAACCTCTATCCCTATAATAGCAACTTTCACTTTTGATTGTTAGATTTAACTGGTATATATTATTTAGTTATTTGCTGTCACACTGTAAATCTAGATTTTATCATTCAATGACAAATTTTCACAAATATATCAGACCAGTACTTTATGTATGTGTGTGTATATATATATATATATATATATATGAATTATTATGTATGTATAAATATTCCTCACCCTCACTATAGTAATGTTTGTCAGTATCACTTTCTTTTAATGTGTGTGAACTCAGCTCTGTAACACTTAAGACAATATGGATCATTTTAAATATTCTAGCATCTCTGGCAAATACTATCAGTTTTCTACTTGAATGCTTATGTTTATTTGGAACTCACTACTCTGTATCAGCAGCTGGTTATGTTCCTGGTCAGGTTTAATAGTCCTTCTGTCATACTGAGTCAAAATGTTCTTCCTTTCATATTTTTCATTAAGTCTTGTGAAGCCAACACAGAAGTTAGCTACTCTCTTTACCAAGTGATAACTTTTCATTTATTTTAAGGGAATGATTCTATCCCTACTTAAGGTTTTCTCTTCTGAGGTTAAATATTCTGTTTACTTTGTTCAGGATTTTCTTATTTGGCCTTCTTTCTAAACCCTTAACCGTTCTGATATTTCTCCTCTTGACACATGCTATTTAATCAAGGTGACATTTAAAATATGGTCCTCCACAAGCACCGCTATGAGTCTCCTACCTCCCTTAATCTATAAACTCTATGTATACAGTTATATAAGCTTTTTTGGCAGTTAGTTTATGATACTGACTTGGGAAATTTCTTGCCTACCCTCGCTCCCCTTTTAATCTGCATTTCCTTTATTTGTTTTATATATAGCAATATTTTTAACTAAAAACTTAAGACTGACTTTTATCTATACTTATTGATTTCATGTTTATGAACTCATTCATTTATGGATAATTTCAACACATACTTACTGAGCCCCTGTGTGCCGGATATTCTAGTAGGTGCTGGTAGAAAGTGGTAATCAAAATATTACCAAACTTTGTAAAAAAGTGATAACCAAACTTTTTAATTTCCTCAGGTTTTAATGTTAGGTTTATGATACTCTCAGAGGGAACAGGTAATAATAATGAAGATGATAATGATAGCCAGAGATTATGGTATGCTTACCAGATGCTGGCATATTTGTCTCTCACAGCAATCCTTAAGTGACAAGTACTATTTGTCATTCCCATTTTGCAGATGAAGAAACCACAGCTTATTGAGATAAAGATACTTGCCCATGGTGAGGTCATGGATGGCAGAGCTAGCATCAGATTCCAGTTAATTTGCCTGTAAAATAAATTTTATTAACCACTCTGTTAAGTAAGAAACAAGGTGCCACTGAATTTTAAGTAAGGGAAAACATTTGTTTTTCCAATGAAATGACTAAGACTTCCTGGAGGAAATGGACTTTTAAGAAGGGGAACTATCCATTCAAAAGAAACTATCACCAGGAAGAGGCACTGAGGTGGAAAAGAATAAAGCACTAAGGAAAATACTGTTCGTGGAGTTTGGCTACATGGGGACATACACATAAGGCGTGTTCAGGAATATAGATAGGAAAAAGACTAGAGACTGATTGTGGCAGACATCAAGTGCCATGACAAAATACATGTATTTTGTTGGTTTCTGAGCAAGAATGTTGAGCATAGTCATCTCCTGCCTTAAAATTGTTCTCTTGCAGTAGTATTCAGGGAGGATTAGAAAGGAAGCAGATAGATAAGAGGGAAAGAGAACCAGAATTACCAATCATTATTAGAAGGAACAAAAAGGATAGATGCAAAAGACTGGGTGTTGCTTAAATTGTTTGACTTTAAAACCAAATGAATATTGTAGTAAGGAAGAAGTGGTAACTGAAAATCAAGACACTGGCAACAAAAATAGTCAGATGTGGTTGAGGAACATTATTTTAGGAAGATGAGGAGTTGACCTTTACATTGAGTTTGAAATGCCACTGTGGAATCCAGATGGAATTATCTAATGATCAGTTTGAGAATCAGTGCTGTAGCTCAGGGGAAAGGTGATAATGGATAAATAGACCTTAATTTAGCTGTGTAGAGGGGAAAACTGAGATACATATGGAAGTAAAGATACAGACGCTAAAGAGGATGAGTGGGTGTAAACCATGTGACATCAGGACATTGGAGGTAGTGCTTGTAGGCTTGGAAATGGCCAGTGGCGTTTTCTGACAGTGTGTGAGACAAACATCAGCTTGACTGTTTCCTTAAGGACTTTGTGTGCAGTTTTCATGTAAACTCTTGGTTCATGCATTTCTTAAATGTTTATGCTTCATTCCTTGAGTAGGTTAACCTCAAATACTTAATTCCTAAAATCAGATGCTAATTCCATTATCCCTGCCAAAGTTTCAGATTTACTGTAACAACTAGGTCCTTGACTTATTTTCATTCCTTCCATCACTCGGCTTAAATGCTTCATGGTAATTTCTCTGAACTTCTTTTTTTTTTCCCAATCTGTAGTACAAGTTTTACTGTTTCTTCTGATGTATATTTTTAAAGTTCCTTATTTCATTAGCATCTAGTGGCTCCCAATTCTATATATGCTTCACTGTCTGGTACCTGTACTGCTGATTTCATTGAGGTTGCTATAAAGCATTACAATATTTCAGTAGTTACCATTATATTTAAAGGTATTCAGTATCATCTTTTTTAAAATCTGTGCTTTTAATTTTACAAATTTTAAAGGAACAAATAAGAATTCCCTTGGGACTTGATCTGACCTTACATTTAACATTTGAGGGGCAAGTATAGCTCCTCTGACATTTAGGGTCAGTGACTGAATTATCTATTATCCTTGTATTTTAAAGGGATGATAGCAGTCAATCCCATTGTGGTTTATTCCTGGAAATCCTTCCTTCCTTCCTTCAAGGTGTATTGATGTTGGCATCTGTTCTACTGAAGATAAATACTTTTTTTTTTGCTTATTTGATCCCAGTAAGAAGCAGGAATGAAAGTTTGTAGGCCAAAACATTAACTGTTCAGTGAAGAGGTGACCCAGCAAATCTAAAGAACTCAATACACTTGAGATTGACATGTTGAATCAATCTGAAAGATAAGACTGTCCATTCTCAGGAGGGAATAATGGGCTTTATTAACTTGTACTGCATAGGATAAATCTTCACAAGTACATGGGTTGAGGGTAGAGTGGGACTGGTTTAATCTGAGAAGGTCTTTTCCTCCCTCTATTTTGTAATGCTTCTAATAGACCTATTTAGCTTCACATCTCTCCTCTAAGCAGATTGTTCTTATCTTTGCATATCGGTGATGGAACATAGTCCTTGATATAGTACTGAGTATGTATTAAATAATAATATGTAAAGGCGTGAATCAGCAAACTTTGTCTAAATAGAAGTTAGCCCATTTACAAATTTTTGTTGGGTTGAATGTGCTATCTTTTTTTTTTCTAATTTTTCAGTTTAGAAATGAACAGTGAACGTTCCTATTTAGAGAACGCTCTATGTTCTCTACATGTGTAGACCTCAGGATATTAGGAAAACCTAAATCATTTCAAAATGACCAAATATAACATTACCTAAAATCCATTCAGCAAAATTAAGCTTTACTTGTGAAAACTTCATTTAAAATTGAAGGCATCCATTTGATGCATATGTATAACGCTACATATGTCCATCATCTTAAAATGTGCTCCTTTAACACTTGTTAATTCTTTGGGGGCCACAGAGTTTTTAGGAGACTGCCAGGAAGTCTCCAAAAAACTCATGATTACATGGTAACAGTGGTGATATTTTTGAAATGTGGCCTTTGAGACATAGCATGAGTTTGTAATAAGATAGAATATGTGTTCACTAAGCTAGACATCTGTTATCTTCCCAAATACATATGGAAGGTGTCTCCTTGACCTTGGGACCCACCAAAACCCTGCTGTTTTTACATCAAATGATATTAGGCAAAGATTAGGCGGAGAGGAATTTTTTGGCCTATAGTGCCTCTGAAAATGGAAGGGGCAGGCTTACAAGATAATAAATTTACAGTTGTTGGAAATGTTTAGTAGAGATTGGAAAAACTAGAGAAGATTCTCTATTAGAAAGAAGATTGGATAAAATTTGTGTAAGCAATTAAAATTTCTGCTTATTCCAGTCTGCACTGTAGAAATAGCTTAGGCTGAATTGGTGAAAGAGAATAAAGCACAGTGTATGAACATAGGAACAAAACTAATAAGAATCAGGAATCTTTGTTTCTTTGTTTATATTTCTCCCTCCCCTCCCCTCCCCTCCCCTCCCCCCCCCTCCCCGCTTCCCTTCCCGATAGGGTTCACTCTTGTCACCCAGGTGGGAATTCCGTGGCACAATCTCTGCTCACTGCAACCTCTGCCCTCTGGTTTCAGTGATTCTCCTGCCTCAGCCTCCAGAGTAGCTGGGATTACAGGCGCCTGCCACCACATCTGGCTAATTTTTGTATTTTTAGTAAAGATAGAGTTTCATCTTGGCCAAGATGGTCTCAAACTCCTGAGAGTTCGATCCACCTGCCTCGACCTCCCAAAGTGCTGGGATTACAGGTGTGAGCCACCGTGCCTGGCTAGAATTTTTCTTTATTCTGTAAAAGTCTACTGGTTTTTGTATTTGCTTTTTTAATTTTAAGCTAGTATCTGAGAATTTTTCTACTTTTTCCTAAAGCCATTTTGTGTTTGTTTTATAGTAGTTTATTATATAGTATTACAGTGTGTATAGTAATATAGTTTATTATATAGTATTCCTTCAGGAGTTCAGCCTATAGTTCAGTTGTTCTTTTTGATACAGTTTGGCTGATATCCTGTAATAATTCTTGAATGTGTTTCTGTAAGTGGAATGACAGAAGGCCATTTGTGCTGTTAAAATCTGTTGCCCTTGGCAAAGGAATAAAAGGATCACTTTGTGTGTGTGTGTGTGTGTGTGTGTGTGTGTGTGTGTGTGTTTACTACTGGTGCCTGTTTGAATCATATCCTTCACTGTTATTCATTAGGTCATTTGTGTCTTTAATCATTAAATTTTGTCTCATTCCTCCTTGAGAGAGAGCACAGTGAGACCATAAAAGATGAAACTGGCACTCTACTCCATAATATGGAATTCACTGTTTCCAAATGAAACCAGGTTGATTAGATGACCCTTATAGCTGTTACCTTTTTATACATTGGATCAGTTGCCTTTTGCGTCTCTTCATTTTATCACCAGAAAGCTCAAGCTTGGTGGCACACACAGTTTATTCTTGGATGTGTATGTTGACCTTTGTGATAATGGAAAATTATTTTAGGTTCTAATTTCTATCTCCTCTGTCTTGGGTGGCATTTTCTCTGTAGTTCCACGCAGCACCTTTTACTTTACACTTTAAAGGACAGAATGAGCTAGAGCTGTGATTTTAAGATGGGAGTTTTAAGATGTGGAGTTTTAAGATGGGAGTTTTAAGATTTTAAGATGTGATTTTAAGCTGTGATTTTAAGCTGTGATTTTAAGAAATCTCTGTTCTTTCCCCTTGTATCTTATCATTTAGTGCTGTATCTCATCTTTTCTACATGAAAATAGTTTTGCATTTTTGGACATGGAGCCTTGCCATTTGGACTTCCCAGACTTATTTTTATTTCTTATTGCATTACTTGCTGTGGAACTGCTAACTGGCTATATTTTTTTAAACATTTTATCTGTGGAAAACCAGAATTCAAAATACTTCCAGATAAAACATATTGTAAAAAAGTAATTTCTTTTGTCCTTGCTCATATTGTCATATTTTCTTCTCAATATAAGTTTTCCATGGCAAGTCTTTGCAAATTAAAACTGTTTATTACTTATGGGGAGTCCAAAAAAATGATGGTTGTCTCAACTTTAATGCTTCCATCCTTCTCAAGCACATAACATTTTTGCCTTACTCTTTCCATGCACTTGACCACATGCCATAGACCTTGATTCAATAGAAAAGTTAATTGCAAGGTTCTGTAGGTCACTAGTAACAAGGAACATGGCTGTAAGTGAAGTATTTGTGTTTATTTCATAGTATAAATGTAAAGACATCCCCTGGTTTGATTGTGGACATGTTGAATACTCTGTGAATCCCTCAAATACCTCGTATGGGAGTGGCCACTAATAGTTGCTTAATGAATATTCAATAACGTTAAATAGTTTTCTAGCATTTTCAACCATCACTTATTTACTTTCTCATGTTCATCCTATTAGAATTTTATGCTGACATGGGACTTGTTCTGGAAGCAGATCTGTTTTGAACCTTACAGACTAATTCCAAGTTAATGTAATGTGAAAATAAAAAGTAGGTCATTTGAAGGCCAAATGGGCAGCAATGGACTTCATCTCTAATCCAAAAGACTTGTAGTGGATAAACTTTCTTAGCACTGTTATGTATTATTTTTTCTGTCTTTTAATTTTGCTGTGAAAAGATAACTTATAAACTACATTTGCAGTAGGTACAAAGGAAGATCTATCCTTTCCTAATAATTAGTCTAATGGGCATTCTACAAGGTTTAAGTAGTGTTTCACATAGATTTTAGAATTATTTATGTATGTCCTAGATGAGAAGAAAATTCTCGATTGACAGCATCTACAGTATGGCTTAGAAATGATTATCTAGCCTCTGTTTGAATACTTTCTTTGAAAAGAAGACTACTATTAGGACACGATTTCTGTCATTCTTGAACAATTTTAGTTTTTAGAAAATTTTTCTTTCAATTGAAAGATAATTTTTTACTTTCAACTCTAAATGCTCTTATAATGTAACTTTTTATCAGATTGAACATTTCTGATTTTATAATTGTTTAGATAACATGGCTCTGAGATCCTTTTTTCTCCTGCAATACTTACAGATAATCTCCAGTTTATCATGGCTCCTTTTGAAATGGGATATTCAAAACAAGACACTGTTCATGACCTCATAGCACTTGTTTTTGTTTTTGTGTTTTGAGACAGAGTTTTGCTCTTGTTGCCCAGGCTGGAGTGCAATGGCGTGATCTCAGTTTACTGCAACCTCCACCTCCCAAGTCCAAGCGATTCTCCTGCCTCAGGTTCCCAAGTAGCTGAGATTACAGGGGCCCGCCACCACACCCAGCTAATTTTTTGTATTTTTAGTAGAGACAGGATTTCACCACGTTGGCCAGACTGGTCTCCAACTTCTGGCCTCAATTGATTCACCTGCCTTGGCCTCCCAAAGTACTGGGATTATAGGCATAAGCCACCATGCCCGGCCCCTCATAGTACTTTCTAAGTGTATTAGGTTTCTCTACAGGAATATATATATATATATATGTATGTATGTGTGTATGTGTGTGTGTATATATATATGTACACACACACATATATAAAAATAAAAAAAATATATATATATATATATATATATATACATCTAATAGGATAGATATATGTACAACGGGGAGTTTATTAAGGAGTTTTAACTCACATGATCACAAAGTGAGGTCCCACAATAAGCCATCTGCAAGCTGAGGAGCAAGGAAGCCAGTCTGAGTCCCAAAACCCCAAACATAGGGAAGCCAACAGTGTAGTTTTCAGTCTGTGGTCGAAGGTCCAAGAGTCCCAAAGCTGAAGGACTTGAAGTCAAAAGTTTGAGGGCAGGAAGCATCCAGCACAGGTGACAAATGTGGGCTGGGAGACTCAGCCAGTCTACTCTTTCCATGTTCTGACTGCTTTTATTCTGACTTCACTGGCAGCACCCAGATTGAGGATGAGTCTGTCTTTCTCAGTCCACTGACTCAAATGTTAATCTCCTTTGGCAACTCCCTCATAGACACAACCAGGAACAATACCTTGCATGAAAAGGTAGAGGATTTTTAGGGCAGTGGAATTACTCTGTATGTTACGTAATGATGGATCTATTTACCCAAATCCATAGACTGTACAACACTAAGAATGAACTGTAAGGTAAACTATGGACTTCTGTGTCATAATGATGTGTGATTGCAGGTTCATCAGGATGTCCATAGTGAGCAGCTTGTACACGTGAGGGGCAGGGAGTATATGGGAGCTCTCTGTACTTTCTGCTGAGTTTTGCTGTTAACCTCACAGTTCTCTAAAAAATAAGTTATATTTTAATAAAAATACTCTTATATAGCTTATATTTCCCCTTTTTTGGGGGAGAGTGAGAGGATTTACAAAGATTATGTGGACTTTATGAAATACCACACTAAAAGGCAAATGCCTATAGCAAGATATTCCCGTTATACAGGTCTGAGCTTATCAGCCTGTGATACCAAGTGAAATATTCCTTATTTATTTATTTATTTATTTGTTTATTTATTTATTTTTTCTGAGATGGGGTCTTGCTCTGTCGCCAGGCTGGAGTGCAGTGGCACAATCTCGGCTCACTGCAACCTCCACCTCCTGGGTTCAAGCGATTCTTCTGCCTCAGCCTCCCGAGTAGCTGGGACCACAGGCGCGCGCCACCACGTCCAGCTAATTTTTGTATTTTTAGTAGAGACAGGGTTTCACCATGTTGGCCAGGATGGTCTTGATCTCTTGACCTCGTGATCCGCCCGCCTCGGCCTCCCAAAGTGCTGGGATTACAGGCGTGAGCCACTGCGCCCAGCGTAAAATGTTCTTTCAGTGATTTTGTGGCAAAACTGATTTTCACTGAACATTTTTTTTTTCAAATTCCCAGTAGCAAATGGAGATTTTGACAATGGTACTAAAAATAGGTGATAGTTTCTTGCAATCATTTGGTAAAAATGCCTGTGACCATCTTGCTGTGGTGTAGTCATTTTGTGCTTCACATAGCTGGGCACGCTGCAGTAGGTTGTATTCTCCATTTTCCACATGGTGGTCTAGTCTGATGATACAACTTATCCTCCTCATCTCTATGACAGCCTGGGAACTGAGCCACAGTCTGGAGGCAGGTATGGGAGAAAATGCTAGAAAAAGATGAAAAAGAGGATGGAGCGCATTTAAAAAAGCTTCTTTGAAAAGGTGAAAAGTGCTAGTATTCTGCACAATTCTAACTTTTACTTTAGGGTTCTTTTATTGGACTGAAATTAACCTGTGGTACTTTCTTTTCTGTTGCTTCTGAGAAGTGATGCAGTTCATAAATCAGTTCTCTTGTTCACTTAATATTATCTTATATGCTAAAACATTTCATAAGTTAGTGGGAAATGTTTCAAAAATGTATTTCATATTTAATTTCATTACTGAAGCATATTGGATTTATCCTTTCACAGAACTCAGTACCACTATGATGGTCATTCAGTAATATATACTTTGTGCTAGTATATACACACATTCAGGAGTTTGTTATATGGATAGGAAATTTTTTCCCTCCACAAAATGGCCCTAGACTGTTAGTTGTATTTTTTTTAAATACATTTAATTTTTTTCTTTCATAATTAGCCTGCCAGGTGTTACTTTTACTATTTATATGAGTATTCTGCTGGGCTTTTGCCCATTTCATGATTTCTTAAGTCTGATGTACTGTGGAATTAAAAATCAAAGTGTGTAGCTTATTAGTATTTCTAAGTTTTAGTAGACAATTATTAACATAGGTGTTTTCTTTAGCTTTCAAAGGATAGATAAAAATCTACAGTTAGGGAATATAAAATTATTTTAGAATTTGGACCTCTTGCTAATCCTTAGTTCAGATGTTGGCTGTCATTGATTATTTTCACAGAAAAACCCCAGGTAGCCCTGTTCTTGAGAAAGGGAATGGGTAGATATTATTTTATTCTGATGTTCTTGTCCTAACTCTCTTCTGTACTATTCTCTACCCTCTGTTCACCTCCTCCACCACAAAAAAATAAAATAAGAGAGACAGGAAGAATAATGTATATTAAGTCCTGGTTTTGTTGCTAGCTGTTATTCCATTTCCTGTTTTAAAATTTTTATTTATTTATTATTTTGAGACAAGAGTCTCACACTATCTCCCAGTCTAGAGTGCAGGGTACAATCTCGGCTCACTGCAACCTCCGCCTTCCAAGTTCAAGCAGTTCTCATGCCTCAGCCTCTCGAGTAGCTGGTACTGCAGGCATCTACCACCACGCCTGGCTAATTTTTATATTTTTAGTAGAGATGGGTTTCACTGTGTTGGCCAAGCTGGTCTCAAACTCCTGACCTCAAGTGATCCATCTCCCTCGGCCTCCCAGAGGGCTGGGATTTCAGGTGTGAGCCACCACGCCTGGCCTATTGCATTTCTTAATAACAAATGTTTTGTATGGAACTTATAATTTACATTATAGACACTTGAACTTTGAAGAGAGGAAACACAATAACTTATGCAACAGCATAAACAGTCCATCAGCCCTCTTTGGCTGATGTGGTTTGGTGGTCAGGCTAGGTCAGAGTGGGACCTTGATATGCTAATAAAAATTTACACTACTCATTATAATAATTTGGTTCAGGATTATTCTCTGTTCTCCTACTCATGTACTGAAGTATCTAGCACTTAGCAGGTGCTCAATAAAAATGTGTTTAAATAAATAGAAATGAAATGCGATTTAGGCTGTTTGGATGAAAATTAATTTATGTCACATTGTCGGTATATGCAGAAAAGGTGTGATGCCACTATTTCATGTAAGAAAAAGATACAGGAGTTAATAGGAATTACATGCCTGTAAAATTTAGTAAAATTAAATGGCCTGGGAAATTGCTGTTTAGTAGGATGTTAGAAATAAATGCTGTAGATGCAATGATTTGTAATCATGGAAATTAGTATTTGAATTTTAAGCTTTCTAGTTAAGTAAAGGGGAGGCTAATTTTCCATGGGAGAATTTTCAGGAAAATTATCTATTAAAAATAGACATAGGCCGGGAACAGTGGCTCATGCCTGCAATCCCAGCACTTTGGGTGGCTGAGGTTGGCAGATCACCTGACGTCAGGAGTTCGAGACCAGCCTGGCCAACATGGTGTAACATTTTATCTACTAAAAATACAAAAACTAGCCAGGCGCGCGCCTGGAATCCAAGCTACTTGGGAGGCTGAGGCAGTAGAATAATTTGAACCCGAGAGGTGGAGGTTGCAACGTGCTGCGGCACCCCAGCCTGAGCAACAGAGAGGGGCCATCAAAAAAAAAAAAAAAAAAAAACATGTAAGCAGATCAGAAGCCCCTGTATGTTTTATTGTGATTTACCTCTTCCTTCAACAAAAGAGGTGATAAACTAAGAGGACTTTCTTAAATTGATTCTAAGTTGACATCCACAGTTAGTTTTATTTGAAAAAAAATTTTTGAACTATGAAAATCACTGGAAACACCAAGTATGTATAATGGGACAAAAGCAGTTGGGAACGTGAGATGGGGTATCTGACTTTTTAATTTTCTTGCTGAACACGAATGGGAGAGCATGCCGGGCTTCCAGATGAGTCAGCCGCAGGAGTGGGGAGAGTGAACCGATGCACAGCCCGGAGGCACGGGAACAGGAGGCTGTTTTTAGAATCGCTTCAGTTTCTCAACTCAACAGAGTATTTGCACTTTATTGTGTGTGTGTGTGTGTGGATAGTTTTCCTTGTCACTGGAGCTTCCTTTTCTGTTTTTCATGTGTTTTATAGGTAACAGCTTCCTTTTCTGATCCCTTGTAGACAGTATGACTGTTATTTCCACAACATGGTAAGATGATGGAAAAATGCCCCATGATAATGTACAATAAACAATCTTTCCCAGATATGTGTATGTATTTACATATGCCATATAAACACAATTATTCAAATAATCAAATGGGATACTTTGTAGAAGACTTAAAACAGAAATGTTCTTGTAGTAAGAATTTGCTTTTTCTATTTGTGTGAGATTTTACAGTTTTGTTACTTTTCCTTTATGTCTTCTCAGTTTGTGCACTCTCGTGATAGGGAACACACACACACACACATCAGATTGCTGGAGATTGATTGAGTTCCTTAAATACCGCTAAACAAGAGAGTACACAAATAATTGGGAATGGAAAGTTTTACCATGGCTTCAAAAACTTGTTTCAGAATGATGGTTGTAGTAAATTGACAGGAGACAGCCAGGTGATGCTGAATTTGGATACATTTATACATACCAAGATGATTTCCCAACTTCATTTTTAAAAAAGAATGTTTAAGTAAACTTACTAGTCTCTTCCAAAATATTATTTAAATGTCTTTTCATCCAGTGAAATAAATTGGTAAACGAGCAGATATTTCCTTGTGGTTTGAAGTTTGACAAACCGCATTGAATACATATATCCAGCACTCATCCTGGTGTATCTTTAGTTCTTATGGAGAGTTTAGATTAAAAGGGCCGTTACGGTATAAAGGTATATGTGGGAGCACACTGATGTGTGCTTTTCCTAGGTTAGAACCCACATACCATGTCGATGTTCCAACAATGGCTTCACTGTATGTGTAGTCTTTTAATTTCAACTTTGTGCTACTTTTTCATCTTTTATACTCTATGCTTCCGAAGATTTTTCTTGTTCCTTGCTAAGTTTAGAATTCAAAGTATAATTTTAATGGTGTGCTTAAAAAAATATATTTTAAATTTTGCAATTCATTTAGAATCATTTACTCACATAAAAGGACTTGCAGGGATGGAGAGCCTCTATTATGTTTATAAGTAATTATGCAGCAGCATTTGCTTCCAATCATTACACATCTTCAGTGAGGGTAGAAAGTCTTTCTTATTTCCTGGCTGGACTGACTTTTTATCCCGCTCTTGTTGAATGTAAGTAGTCTCCCTGATGAGCTATTTGAAATTCTCTGTGACATGAGCATGTAGCAGTCACTCTTAGTGACTCAAGACTGGAATGCCCTATTGGTGACCAAATTTGTGAGACGCTGCCAGCCCAATGTCTGGATCCCTATCCATATTTGTGAAATATTAGTGTCTGAAATTTGTTCTCATTTTCTCTGAAAATTTACTTATTAGATCAACATATTAAATCATAAATTTTATATATCTATTTTAAAGCTTGAGTAGATTTTAGAGAGCTCTAATTCTCTTATTTTACTGATTGGAAGGTAATAAGGATAAATGATTTGCACCAAGTAATTCTTAAAATTACTGTTATTATGACTTGAATTTGGCTCCATATAATTTTGTTATGTGGTGAAATTATAATATGGGTAGGTCTAATATAAATAAATCATCATAAGGAATACAGAGAGTAAGATGTAAAACAAGGACACTGAAAGTTAGCTAACTATGGTATCGGAGTTAAGTAACTATAGTAAGCTGGTTTTGTTTTGTGTGGAATAAAAAACCTCAAAGGTGCAATACCTGCTTTTCCCCTCTCTCATATAAGTAGAGTAAGAGAAAGATAAGTCACATCAACCAAGCACCTACCCTTTGACAAGCAGTTGAAGAAAATTTAACTCAAAGAAGTTAAGGAAATGACGCGAGCTCATGCAATTGGTAGGGGGCCAAGCTGGGACAGGACTCATTCTTGCTGGTATTCAAGACTGTTACTGTTGTTTGCATCAAATTATTGTGGCCTACTAAGGGAACATCTCTATAAGTTCTGTGGAGTTTGATTAACCCAGGTTAAATTGTATCCTAGTATATTGTGAAAGAGTAGATTGCAGATCTAGAACTTTGAAGAAGCTTCTTATGGGCCAGGATCAGCTAGTAATCATGTCTGTGCTCAGTATAGTACAAGGATAAACATCTTTTTCCTTTCTTTTTTTTTTTTTTTTTTTTTGTTTTGACAGGATCTCTGTTGCCCAGGCTAGAATGTGGTGGCATGATCAGGGCTCACTGCAGCAGCCTTGATTGCTCAGGCTCAAGTGATCCTCCCACTTCAGCCTCCTAAGTTTTGGGGATTACAGATGCCCATCACCATTCCCAGCTTATTTCTCTTTTTCTTTTACTTTTTCATTTTTTTTTTTCTGAGACACAATCTTGCTGTGTCGCCCAAGCTGGAGTATAGTGGCACGATCTCACCTCACTGCATCCTCTGCCTCCTGGGTTCAAGCAATTCTCCTGTCTGCCTCCCAAGTAACTGGAATGACAAGCATGCACCACCACACCCGGCTAACTTTCGTATTTTTAGTAGAGATGGGATTTCACCATGTTGGCCAGGCTGGTCTTGAACTGCTGACCTCAGGTGATCCACCTGCTTGGCCTCCCAAAGTGCTAGCATTATAGGCTTGAGCCACCATACCTGGCCCTTTTTCTTTTTTCTATTTCCTTTTTTTTGTTTGTTTGAGGCAGAGTCTGGCTCTGTCACCCAGGCCAGAGTACAATGGCGTGATCTCTGCTCACTGCAACCTCTCTCTCCCAGGATCAAGCAATTCTCCTGCCTTATCTTTCTGATTAGCTGGAACCACAGGCATGTACCACCATGCCCGGCTATGTAGAGACAGGGTTTCGTCGTGTGGGCCAGACTGTAATTGAATTGGGGCATACTGTTAGCACTCATACTGTTAGCACTTGGACTATACACAGAGTACCCAAGTAATTACTAAACTGAGTCATGCACAGCACAGATTATAGGTATGTGACTTAAGGGGAAAACCTAAACATTTAGATACTACTATAATAAAAAGACAAATTCAGGAAGTTCTTATTTTCAGGGGCAATAACTTGGAAATTTACGTATTGCCTAATATAGTGATTAAAATACAAGCAGACGTGTTATTTATTGAAAAGTAGTAGTGTTCTCAGTACCTTTCAAGAAAACGAAAATGGAAAAGGTAATCAGACACTGTTAAAGAACTGAATTATGGTAATATGAGTACTTTGACTAATAAAGTGTTTGATGTGCAGATCAAAATAACCAGTGATGTTTTTCTAGTTGGTAGCAGCATTGTCCATGTTAGGCAGTAAATCTTAAACATTTTTAATTTTCTGAGTACGCTACGATCTTATTAGCAACCTTTAGTTTTTGTTGTTTCATTTTGTTTACAACTGAGGAACCAGAAACATAATTGATTTACAAAGCTTTTCAGAGTCCTCCCAGAAATTTCTGATTGGAACTAAACCTACTTCCTAGTGCTTGAGTTACTTTCTTGGTAACACTGTAGAAACACAGAGTACTAAAATTTGAAGAGGATTCAAAATCAGTTGTCCTTACCTCTCTGTAATTTTATAGACAAAGGAAAGTCTTTTCCTGCTCAGCTTGTGAGTAGCAAATCTGGGATTATCTGTTAAGGTTTTGTTTGTTTGAATTTTGTTTTTAGAGTGCTTTTTTGTTTTCATTTAAAAGAGAATTTACACCATCCAAGTTGTTGGTTTTTGTGAATATCTTAAAAATATTTTGCAGTGAAGAGATCATTGACTTTAAGAAAAGAGGCCTGGAAGTAATCCCACCTCTACAATAGATACTAGTACTAATAAACATGCTATTAGCTGATTTTGGCAAATGTCACCCTTGATTAATCCATATTACTGTAAAAAGTTATATGTATGCAATGTAATGCTGTTTATATATCATTATTTTTGCTTTTTAAATTTAACTTTTTAAACCTTCAGATTATTAGATGAATTCATATTTATAAAGTTCTTTGAAGAGTACTTAGTATATACCGTAGGCTATAAAACTGTTGAATAGATAAATATTTAGTATATAATAGGTAGTGACATATGATCCATGTTTTCTAGTGATTCAGGGAGAGAAGATGTGAGAAAAAAATTTAAATTTCAATATTCTGGATTTTCCAAAATGAAACTTATAATTTATAAATATTAACTCATTAATGTTTTAAAATATAATTACCATTAAATTCTGCCCTAATTTATTTTAATTTAGCTGATGTTATTTTGAAAACATAGTGAAAGTAGATATTAATGGAAATATAGAGTGTGTGTATATCAAGAAGGAATAATTACAGAACAGTCAGGTTTGTGAATTAGCATATTTGTAAGAGTCATCTTATTTAATGACAATGATTTTCATAATGTTAAATTCATATTCCTGAGAAAGAAAAGATCAGAATGTGTTCCAGAGTATTTGTAGTCTATGTAGGTGCCAAGCTTGTCATTTGGATTTCAAGTTGTATGCTGTTTTGTGCTTGGTATTACTTTAGATTTATTTATTCAGCTGCATTACAGAGTAAACTGTGAGTCAAATTCTGTGACAATTTGTTTTGCAACATTTTTATTATTTTTGAGAGGATATTTGAGCACCTAATATGTTACAGACACTCTTCCAGGTTTTAGGAATAATGGGAGAAAAACAAAGCTTGATCCCTGCCCTTGTAGCCCTTGTAGTCAAAGGGAGGACAAGTGTTAAATAATTCTTATTCTCGCTGTGATAATGTGCCATAAGGGTAAACCAGGGAGACTTCATCTACTCAGAAATGTCAGAGGACTTCTGAAGTCAACGTGAAGCTAAACTTTGATGGATGAGAGGACTCAACTAGGTAAAGGTGGGTGGGGTTCATAGGCGAAGATTAGCTTTAGAGTGTTTTTACAAAGATACAGAAGGGGGTAAGAGCTCTGCAGCCTTTGCGGGGAAAGATGAAAGTCCTGTGTGGCTGGAGGTTTGATATTATGGGAAATGTGGTCTCAGATGTAGCCAGAAAGGTGAGCAGAGGCCAGATAATCCTGAACTATGTAGAGAATATTAAAGGTTTTCCTTTTTGTCCCAAGAGCAACAGGATGCACTTAAAATCCTTTTAAAGAATGGGGCTATGAAATGAGATTTGCCAGTGCCCTGAGAAAGCAACCTTACTTTTTGTTTTTTTCCTTTAAGGGGAAATTGTTTGGATTCTAAATGTTAAATGCGAAATGGGAAAATTTGAAATGGCATTTTCCCAATTTAAACTGTATTGTTTCAAATTGAATTCTATTGTGTTTTTATAACTCTGCCTTCATGTTTCTGCCCAACATAGTACCCCTTAAAATGTTTATTGATCCTCCAACAAATCCTTAGTCTTTCTTTAGCCCACTCTTAGTGTCTCCACAATGCAGGTGTAGTAGTAGTTTTAGGTCCCCATTGGTGCACATTGTATCTTGCCATTTAGTATTGAGAATAGTGTATTGGTGATACTGACACTAGTTTACAGATAGCTAGATACGGTGTTACTGGAACATCAGATATCAATGGATTTTTCCTACAGAACAGTATGTCCTAGTAGCCATTTTTTCTTACCATGACGTCTTACTGTGTTCTAATGGTCTCTTGAAGATGTACTGTATGGCTTCAGTTTTAATTGTTTTTCTGTTTAGTATTTAATTGGAAGACAAAGCAATAGCTATTTAGTTTTATGTGTTAAAAATACATATCAAGTAAAAAATTGTAAACAATCTAAATGTCAGGACAATGGATTATGGAATCTTCATTCATTGGAATACTCTATAGTAGTTCTTGAAAAAGTTATATAAATATACCTAAATCTTAGAAAGTTATTGAGTAAAAATATAAGCTTCAGAATGCTGCTTAGCTTAAGATATATTTCAGTTGTTTGTTTGTTTGTTTGTTTTGTTTGTTTAGACAGAGTCTCACTCTGTCACCCAGGCTGGAGTGCAATGGTGCTATCTTGGCTCACTGTAACCTCTACCTTCCAAGTTCAAGCAGTTCTTCTGCCTCAGCCTCCAGAGTAGTTGAGATTACAGGTGCCTGCCACCAGGCCAAGCCAATTACAGGTGCCTGCCACCTAATCCTAGAGACAGGATTTCACCATGTTGGACAGGCTGGTCTCGAACGCCTGACCTCAGGTGATCCACCTGCCTCAGCCTCCCAAAGTGCTGGGATTACAGGCTTGAGCTACCATGCCCGGCCAGGTTTTAAATGTATACCAAACATATCTAAGTAGTAAAAATATGAAATCATAGGTTAGATAGTCATACCAACTTCAAGATTCAAGATAGTGGTAACTCCTACAAGGGAAGGTGAAGGAATAGAATTAGAGATAGATTAAAACGATATTCTATCTCACTTCCAAAAGAGAAAACATAGTTGAAATAAGTAGCATGAAAATGGATATTTGTTCTGGGTGATAGGTGGTGTATGAGAAATACCAAATAAGTTTAAAGAAACCCAGGATATTGTCAGTTGCTTTGACTTTGATGGCAAATGAGAACTAACTAAAAATGGTTTAAACTATAATAAAGTTATTACGTATCTAGAGAAAGGTGGCCTTCTGCCTTCTGGTTTGACTACCTATCCATGATACCATGAGCTCCTGTGTGTCAGCAGTTTCTCTCCTATTTTTAAGGTGGCTGCAGCTGCAAACATCAACTTTGTCTCAAAGTAGGTCCCTCAGAATGGGAAGAGGGAAGGAATGAGAGCACTTTTCTCTCTTTATCAGCAGGAAAGTATTTTGCAAAAGACTATGTGATGTCTCATTGACCAGAGCTTTAGAGCCTGGGCTAACTCTGCTTATAACATATGGCCTGGCAGATCATAAGTACTAAATTAATATTTGTTGAGTGAGTCTATCTTTAGCAAAGGGGAATGGGATTGCCATGATTGTTTTGGGAGGTTTCCTCTTGTAAGTACTCTTCATCTTCAAGCCAAACTCTTGGTTGATGTTGTATTTTTCCCGAAATGGTCTCTAATACTTAGGGTAGAAATCAGACTTGTGGTGGTGGTGGTGTTTTAAAAAAAGAGCTGAGAAATTATTAATATCAATCCTTTAATCTTTCCCAGATGTGAAAGTAGATGTTCAAACAGGTTGTGGCACTGCTGACACTGAAACTCTTAAGTCCTTGATTTCTGCTCCAGGGCTGACTCTATATATGTACATTCCTTTTCAAAGACTACAGAAAATCACCTGTGCAGTGAATCTCTTTCAGGATTGTACGAAGAACTTTGGATGAGGCTGAAAAATGTGCTAAGTAAAGGTTTTGAGTAGTGTAGAAGTCTTTGCATTCCTTGATACTATGTTGCTTGACTGAAACTGGACCCATGGCTGGGTCTTGCCTTGACAACTGATAGAATAGGGTTTTACAGAATGTTTACTCTGTGAAATAACCAACCATTACCATTTTGAAGTGATCTGAAGACCTATGTGACCTTCTCAAGCTAGACAGCCAGGTTAATAACTATTTCTTTTCATGGAATCTAACATGCTAGGTTTCTCTAATTATTTTCTTTTCTTGGCCTTCTAGCTGAATTCGTTTCACTGTGAAGTTAAAAAAAAACAAACAGGAATCCTTAAAATATATCTCTGCAAGTGAGTAGTTACATAGTGAGATTTGCTAGACTCATCCTCCCTTGCCCTCCACAGCTAGACTTTATGTACAAAGATTTTGGATTTTTTTCCCCTTAAGTTGCTGTTTTGAATTATGTATGTAATTTCTTAAATGAGAGGAAACGTAGTTCACATTTTCAGACTGAATAAATATTATACACTGTACACTGTTTCATCAGGCAGTTATATTGTGAATCGTTATCTGAGTGAGGGGCCTGGAATACCTCTGTGTTCTGTCCTGTGCAATAATTGTCCTGCATGGTTGTCTGCAGTATATCTTCCGTAATTCAGAAAAATTTCTTTTGCAAAGCAGTGGTGACGTTTTATTAAACTCTGATTAATTTATAAGTCTTAGCCAAAAAGCAAACACTGAAAGGCACAAGTCCTCTCTACAAATAAATTGTGTGCCAGCAGTGACTACTAATTCAAAGCAGCTTTTGAATTCTCACATAAAGTTCTAAATTTCTCTTTATTATAGCCTTAAGTTAATTTATTGTCCCAATAAATAGGATTTTTAAAAGGAGGAAAAAGGGATGGAAGACAGAGGGAAATGTTAAGTAGATTAGTCTTGGGAAGCAAGTATTTTAGCTCCGGTTTTGCAGTCTCAGTTTCTTCTTGGTCCCACTTCCTATAGAAATTTAGTGTAAAACTTAGGCCATGCCCGAGAAAGGCACCATGCAAGAGAGTTAGCACTACCCAAGTTCTATCCAAGGTGGTGTCAGACTAACACAAAAATCAGTCTCATTGCAGTTAAGCATGGCTGCTTTCTCTCAGTGGAGAGTTTCTTTCTCCCTTTGCATTTTTGTCTTCTTTTCCAAAATGTCAATAAACTTTATGGAGTAGAACATCTAATGTTGCCATATTTTCTGGAGTGTTTTTTAATGACAAAGTTGTTTATTTTTTAAGGTAGCAAGATGGAAAATATTTTGTTTCACCAAAGCATAATAAACCAATAAAAGCAGCTGGACAAACATTTATCAACTAAAGTAGGTGTTAAATCCAGGCGAGAATCCCAGTATGAAGCTTGATCATGCGTTAAGAGCCTTGTTTCAGTTTATGGCAGAAATTTTCAAAATTACTCGTGAGGCTACAAAGAAGAATCAACTAAAACTAAATCAAAGAAAAGCTTCTGTGCTTTAAAATTTCAGCAGTTTGGGCTCTGACGGGTCTCTGCTTTTGAAGTTCTTTCTTGAAGAAGTTGTGGCAGAAAAGCAATTAAACATATCTATTTCTTTTTCTCTAAATGCTTTATTTATTCAGTTGACTCATGCCCACAAAATGTGTGGTATATTGCCAAACAAGTCTGCAAGGAAAATAAAAATCCTAAACAAATCTGCCAAATATACAGCTGTTAATCTGTTAGCTAATTGGAATATCGACAAATTCAGTAATGTATTCAATATTTTTTAGCTTAACTTTAAGAAACTATAATGGTGACCAGAACTCTATCTTGACATTCAAGGCTGTTATCCATTACATGAATAACTGGTTTCCAAAATGTGAGGCAAATATAGCCAAGTAAGTAGGAGGCCTAGGGAATGTGTTACCATTGTCTTCTCTTAAATAAATAAGTATAACAATACCAGAACTGTACCGACATATGATAATTACCCAGTAGATCTCGTTAAAGTGATGTTCAAAACTTAGAGATATGGGGAAAAAAATCTAATTTAAAAGCTGATAGACTTTGGTAATTAAGAAGTTACAGCTGTGTTTAAAGGGCGGCATGTGTGCTGTTGATTTTAAGGGATATACACATAAACATTTTAATATTTAAGAGTTACTAGAAATATTAGCATGTCAGATTGCACATGGATATTGCTAAGAACAAGGCAAAATATATTAATAAGGAAACAAAAATGAGACAACTTATAAGATGATATTAAGTTAATTAGTAATACAATTGTTAGATGAATGTGGCAGAAATCATAGATGTTCTATAAGGATGGCTAGTATTTGGGAAACACTGGATTGTGAGTATCTGTTTCAGAGGTGGTATCCTACAGAGAGAAAAATGTTGAAAAATGCCCCTTGCATATTCACCATGGAATACTATGCAGCCATAAAAAAGGATGAGTTCATGTCCAAGGGACATGGATCAAGCTGGAAACCATCATTCTCAGCAAACTAACACAAGAATAGAAAACCAAACATGGCATGTTCTCACTCATAAGTGGGAGTTGATCAATGAGAACACATATACACAGGAAGGGGAACATCACACACCGGGGCCTGTCAGAGGGTGGAGGACCTAGGGGAGGGATAACATTAGGAGAAATACCTAATGTAGGTGACAGTTGGTGGATGTAGCAAACCACCATGACACGTGTATACCTATGTAACAAACCTGCACATTTTGCACATGTACCCCAGAACTTCAAGTATTATAATAATAAGTAAAGTACCCTTAACATTTGTCTATTGTAGCTCTTGTAACAATGTAACCTCTGTTTTTGAACCTTAGTAATGGAAAATCCACTGAGTTATAACTTGGCATGCTCCATCATCAGATATGTCTGACAGCTATAGTTCCTTCAACATCTAGTTTTTAGTAATTCCCCGCCCTCCATCTCACCTAGTGATAGGTACAGAATAATCCCTCTTCACTGGATGGAATTTTAATAATTTTAAGAAATTTATCATCCTCCCTTTTCAAAGTCTCTGTTTACTGGATAAATGAGCCTCTCTTCTTCAGTAGTTCTCAAAATGACATGATTCCAAAGTGCCCATGTCATCTTGGTTGCTATTTTGAATGCTTCCTTATGTTAAGGTATCTTTCCCAACAGTTTCCTATCCTTGGATAATGTACTTAATCATTCTGAAAAGAAGGATAACAATTTAATTTCCACAAACACTATGAGGTGGTGAACTAGAATTATTCTGTTATATAGTATGATAAGTTTCTATGTAATTCATAGATACCGTCATCATTTTATTTATTTTTAATTTTTTGTGAGATGCAGTCTTGTTCTGTCGCCCAGGCTGGAGTGCAATGGTTCCATCTTGGCTCACTGCAACCTGTTTCCTGGGTTCAAACGATTTTCCTGTCTCTGCCTCTGGAGTAGCTGAGATTATAGGTGCATGCTACAACGCTCAGCTAGTTTTTAGTAGAGAGAGGGTTTTGCCACATTGCCCAGGCTTGTCTCGACTTCCTGAGCTCAAATCGGTCCCCTGCATCTTGGCCTTCCAAAGTGCTGGGATCACAGATGTGAGCCACCACACCCGGCCCATAATCATTATCATTTTAACTCATAGCTATCATCACTATTAATATTGATTATTATATATACTAAATATGCATAACAATACCAAGAAAATATTTTAAGGGTATTGTATCCAATGGTAGACACTATAACTTTTTGATGATGTATTTGTTTTTATTGACGTCTAAGTTTGCACTGCATTTTGTTGGTGGTGGTGGTGACATCTCACTGACTCATTGACTCTTCCTTTTTCCTAAGGTGTCCCAGTATTTTTTATGCAAATACTGCTGACTCACATCTTCCTATCTTGTAGCTGCTAGATATGGATCCAGTTTTAGGTCTTAGGATCTAATCCTATTCCTATTAAACTTAGCTTTGTTTACCTCAGTTGGTCATTTAATTCTTTCAGAATCTTTTTGGATACTGCACCCTGTTAATCTAATCATTCTTCCCTGCTTAGAATAGAATCAACATTTTTTTTTCTTAAATTAGGCATTCTTTGCGATCTGAATTTTATTTCTCTGATTATGAATGTGATGCATACTCACTATGGAAATTATGGGTCACTTGTTGCAGTTCTGTTGGAGACACCATATTTAGGCAGCTCTCATTGATATGAACATTGCAGTTGGTAAATTGCCATTGCTCCCTGCCCCTTGAGGCTTTCTTCTTCTTTGACCCCTTTATGCCCTCACTTGAGGTCACATAAACCTCCGCATGGTCCTGCTCATGGAAGTTTAATGCAGCCTGTAGCAGAGGCCCTGTAAAACCCTTCTCCAGTGCTATGGTCAGTACCCATTCTTTACTAGTTGTTAATGTTTTGAATATCACCCCTGGGTATAACACAATATGAGTAAAGTACAGTCTATATGGGGCTCTAACACCATGTTTCATGTTTTCCTTTGGTAATCTAGCAGAAAATAAGAAATAGCAGTAATTTTATTTACTTATATGTGTATATAAAGTAGTTGAAACTTTGTAATGCCTCTGGAGAATGGAGTAGCTTATCTATGTTAGTCAGGAAATTATTTTTTTTTTGTTTTCTTTTTTTTTTTTTTTTTTGAGACAGAGTTTCAGTTTCACTCTGTCACCCAGGCCAGGCTGGAGTACAATGGCATGGCCTTGGCTCACTGCAACCTCCGCCTCCCTGGTTCAAGCAATTCTCCTGTCTCAGCCTCCCAAGTAGCTGGGACTACAGGCACATGCCACCACCCCTGGCTAAGTTTTGTATTTTTAGTAGAGACGGGGTTTCACTATGTTGGCCAGCCTGGTCTCCAACTCCTGACCTCATGATTCACTCGCTTCAGCCTCCCAAAGTGCTAGGATTACAGACCCGAGTCACCGCATCTGGCCAGAAAATGATTTTGATAACCCTTTTACTGGGCTTGGTTAAGCCTAGCTAAGTGAGACACTTAGTGGCCTTCCAAAGATATCCACATCCTCAGTACCTGTCAATGATGTGCTAACCTGCATGACAAAAGTAACTTACAGATACGATTGAATTAAAAACCTTAAAATGGAAGATTATCCTGGATTATCTGGTTGGACCCAGTACACTCACAAAGATCCTCATAAGGGAAAGAAGGAGGCTGGAGAGTCAAGGTCAAAGGAGGACACGTGATAATGGAAGTCTTGGTTGGAATGATGTAATCAACTTCTGGCTTTGAAGTTGGAAAAACGGGCCCTGAGTGAGGGACTACATGTGGCTTCTATAAGCTGGAAAAGGCAGGGAACCAGATTCTCTCCTATAGCCTCCAGAAGGTAATACAGTCCTGCTGATGCCTTGATTTTAGACCGTCAAAACCCATTTTGGACTTAAGGTCTCTAGAACAGAAAGACAATCATTTTGTGTTTGTTTATCACTAAGTAAATGGTAATTCATTTCAGTAACAACAGGAAACTAACACAGATCAATATCTGTTTTGGGGTTTGTTGTAATTTACCCCCTATGCTAATAATTAAGATTATCTAGCTTTCATTCTTTTGACAATAACAAGTAACAGGATGGAAAAAAACAAAACATTTTGACCAGCCTTCATTCCTTCATCATTGCTGAGACAGGAAGGTTTAGGACTTTGTGTAGTAGGTTGTTCTTTCTCCCAAGCCTACTCAAAATTGTTTACTGCTAGTCTGCCATCACTTTTTTCCTTTTCATCCTCAAAATCATTTACTTTCTAGTTCGTATAATATGTACATAAGTCAACAAGGACAAAATAAGACCATGTTAGATTAAAAGTGGAAGTCCGGTTTTCAGGAGGAAATTTTGACAAAAACTCAAGCCTGATCTTGGCCTCTCATTGAAATATGATGTGGACACATGGTCTACTTTATTATAACAGCAGCTTTCGTTCTTAACATGAGTTATACTAGAAGCCGGCTTTCCATGGGTTTAACCGTCTGCTGAGGACTCGTTGATGCAAAACAATTACTGAGGCTGAAGTTCAGGAAATAAGATTGGATTTACAAATGAAATGATGTGATTCGATAAATCTACAATGGCTGAGCATGATGATGCACATCTGTAGTCCCTGTATTTGGGAGGGTGAAGCTGGGTGATCCCGGCAGCCCAGGCATTCAAATCCAGCCTGGGCAACATAATGAGACCCCTGTCTCTAAAAACAAAAACAAAAAAGAAATTTACAATGATGACCTTGCAGGAGAGTTAAAATATTCAATTAGCTGTCATCCCAGAGTTGAATTCTGGAAGTAGAAAAATTATAAAGATTAATTTGGCATTATTGTAATTGTCTGTTTTTGAAGTTGCTATTTAAAGACGGTAAGGCTTTTGGTCGATAGAAAAGTCAATAAATGCAGAATGCTCCATGGTGAAATCTCTTCCATCACAAACAGCTTTCTAGTATGTTGCAGTAATTTAGCATCATGTAGACTTTTTTAGTATCAGTGGTTGCCAAAGAAATGGACCAAAGGGAATTGACTAAAACAAAATTGTGCTGCTTTATTGTGTATTATTCTTTTAGGATTACCTATTTTATTATTTGAAATCAGTAAATTATACATGGGGGCAGATGGCTTCCCCAGTGCAGGGATCTCATGTCTGCAGACTATAGAGTAACAGAAGCAGCACTAGAACAGTTCAAACATGCAATTTTTTCATAATTTTGCTACTTGCTATGAAATGTTGGCTGAAAGTTTATTTTCATCACAAAAAAAGATGGGTGGAAGCATTCGTGAGAACACATAATGTATATAAAAACTTTGAAATCTAGAAGGTTCTTCACATACATTAAATAATGGTAGTTCTACAAACTTCCCTATCATTCTTTCCCCCTCCTTTAGCCATTTTTGGGGTCCACATGGGAACACAAGATAAAGCAGGCCATGCAGCCAGTGCTGACTTTAGTGTGGGGACGGCATCAGTGTCATGTCATCAACACCCCTGTGACAACTGTGGCTTTGTTATTCTGAAGGTGAATTACTCTCCTATCATTTCCCTCCCTCAAAATGACTAATGCACCATAATCAATGTAAAAACAATGTTAGCCACAGAATAGTTGTTTGTGAGCATAATGAAGATAACGAACCTCTTGTTTTGCTTGAACGTTAGGCTTTTAGTTGAGTGCACTCCCTACCATGATGAGCGTTTTCAGCATGTGGAGCCCATTAAGCAGTGTTGGAGCTGGATGCACAGTTTAATGTGCTAACACTGCATCTGTTTCTACCCTGATGATAACACCTGGATCAGTTTATAACTTATGTAGAAGTTTAAGAGTGTGGTGTAGTTAATTTCTAAAACAACTGTTGATCTTTATATGTGTGAACCCCATGGTCTTTTACATTCCAGATGAATTCATTGCCATTTGAACATGCTTGTACCTGTGCTTTCAGAGTGGGAAGTGAAAACACATGTCCCCTCCAGGAGTTTTATTTTCACTTAAATTCTTCTGCAGGGTGACAATGATGAGCTTATGAATATTTTTCATGTTATTTTTGGAGATGGACAGGACGATGCCTTTATGGTGTACTTTTGTAACATTTATCAAATCTTCATCTAAAATGAATTGCTGATGGATGATTTCCTTCCTGCTTTGTCAAAACACATGGATATTCTCAGTCCAAGCCATTTATGATGTTGTAAGTAAGTCATTGATTCCTCTTGGGAGCTGTGAAATGTCTGGGCATTAAAAATTAAAGAAAGGTGTCTCTGTTACTGAGGCTGCATACCTTATCTCTGTGGCTAGCTAAAAGCAGAGTGCCAGTTTACTAGAGCTTTGAAAAATGACTTTTCCCAATGACCTGCTGCCTTTTAAAGACAGCAGAGTTTGGAGTTCCTTTTTAAAGTGGTAAATGCCCGTGGAGAGTTGTAGTACAGTTTTATTCCCATTAGAAAGATTGAACTTCTCCCCAGGATGCCCTCAGAAGGGAAACCATTAGAAGATAGGACTACTATAACATTTGGGCATCCTGTTCTGTTACCCTCCCCATGGCAACTTTTAATGTTTCTCAATGTGAAAATCTAGCTATTCTGAGTAGACTGACCATAGTAAAGTTCAGGACATTCCGTTTTTTTCACAGGTGATCAGATTTCTGATCTTAGACTCTTCTAGGTTGTATTTTAGGCCATCGTAAATTATAGCCCATTTACTCCCCGCCGGGTAGGGTTTACTTATATGAAGAGTGTAAAGAGGGCACTTTCAAATATTATGTTGACCCTGTTTTATTAGCAAAGATATGAGAGGTTTAACATTGTCCTGTTGTTTAGAAGTAGCCATGTTTAAAAACGTAATAAAGTGTGTGATTAGAAATGCCTGACTAGTTCTTTTCCTATTTGTGCAAGGAAAAATAGGCAGAAGACATTATGGTTGTTTTATTAGAATCAATCATCTTTAGTCAAGAAGATGTACCCAAGGTCAGCTTCTTTGCTAGTGTGCAACTGTCTTCCTTCTGACGAGTCTGCTTCCCAAAATATCCTAATTATGCTGTGAACGGTGATGTAAGTCCTGTGACTTCTTTTCATTTTATGCTTTTCGATCACCTCACTTAACCTTGCTGTCGTCCATCTTTCCAGCTGAGTTTGACTGCTGTGAACATTGTTCATATGCTCTTAGATTGGCTGTTGGGCTTAATTTATGATTAATGCAAGCACAATTCCAGATGAGTGCAGTGGGAGAGACAGGAGCAAAGTCCTAACGAATACGCTAAAAGATAAATGATACCGGAAATTGTATGCTAGATGTAGGGGTATTGACCAACATTTCAGGAAAAAGTGCTCGTTTGCAGATCCAGGAAGGAGAGGCAAGGGAACCACTGTAACTGAAGCAGTCATTTGTGAAGCACCTACTATGCATCATGCGCTGTGCTTTGGAGTTAACCTAGTTCTCTTATTTAGCATTCACCATAAACAACAAATTTTAGATGAAAACCTGAATACTGACAGCTAGTAAGTCGGCAAACTCTAAAGTGTGTGTGTGTGTGTTTAACACAATGTGGATTTTGGGAGTTGCTTCAGATAAAAGATAATGTAGACTTTTGTTTTCTTCACATATTGGAGTAAAAAATTAGATTCGTTGTGCTTAGATTTCTCCGATTGAATACCATCTTCCATTCTTATATTTAGCTTCTACTTGTTCATTTTTTTGCCTTGTGAATTTAATCAGCATGATTACTTGTATGTAGAAAAATATTTTATTGGCAGTGGTCAGAGTGACAGATCCTTTTTTCCCCGGCATACTTATAGATAGTCTCCAGTTTATCATGGCTCCTTTTGAAAAGGGATATTCAGAACTAGACATTGTTCATGACCTCATAGTACTTATTATTATTTTTTTTTTTGAGACAGAGTTTTGCTCTTATTGCCCAGGCTGGAGTGCAATGGCGTGATCTCAGTTTACTGCAACCTCCACCTCCCAAGTCCAAGCGATTTTCCTGCCTCAGTTTCCCAAGTAGCTGGAATTACAGGTGCCCACCACCATGCCCAGCTAACTTTTGTATTTTTAGTAGAGACAGGTTTTCACCATATTGGCTAGGATGGTCTTGAATTCCTGATCTCAGGCGATCCACCCACCTCAGCCTCCCAAAATGCTAGGATAATAGGTATGAGCCACCACACCTGGCTAACATTTTACTGTTTTTAAAGGGACATGTTGGTGCTTCATAATTTATCTCTTCATAACTGGGATCTGAAAGAGCTGATAGTTTTCGCATAACGTTTATTGTATATATATAGATAGATATAGATATATAGAGAGAGTGCCTACTATGTGATTTATTTAAAAGGCTGCAGAACAAAATGTGTTACAGCTCCCTGAAATCTAATTTATTTCTTGATTATTAAAGTTTGCTCAAAAAATGATGTCAAGATTAGAAAGTAGTACTACAGCATATATTAGGATGTCAGTAAATTTTAATGCCGAAGTTAATCTCTCTCTCTCTCCCCTCATTCTTTTATGAAATATCTCTTGCCTTCCATGACAAATTAGAGAGTTGCTGGTGGTTTGTGGACCAAATGTTTGGGTACTTTGTGTAGACTCATCTGTGTTAGTTTTAAATTAGAGTGTTTTCCTCCTTGACTATCTGTTTTTCATCAGGGCTCGTATATCTGCGAGTCCAAAAAAAACTCTAATTTAGCTGTGAGGCTGATTTTAATGTAGGGATGTCTGTGTACCCTGTCATCACTGGCAGCCCTGGTGAAACTTCCCATGTTTTGCATGTGTGTTGCTACAATATGTTCAAAGTCTGATCTTTCTCAGATGTATGTGTGTGTGTATAACTATTTTATAGCTGAAAAGGGATGCAGGCAGCAAAGTCTCTGCCAGAATATGTTTTCTATTAAATTTTGTAATATGAAATTATAGGTTAGCGTTTGGCTCTCATAAAGCTGCCTTTTCCAACCGTCACTGGAAGACAACTAACACCTTCCTTCGACTCACGTTTTCCAAGATTCTTTGGTGTTAAAAGAAGACTTTCATTTTGAAATGCAGAAATTAAAAGAATATGGTACAAAAATGTTTTTTATCGTTTTATTGAGTCTTGAGGGCAGATATATGGATTCCAGACAAAATGCAATAATAGACAGGGATTTTACTTTCAAATCGTCTTGCAAACACTTCTCACTGGAGATTTATTGTACATGTGGAGGAACACAGGCTGCTTTGAAGGTTAAATGGAGTAGTTTGGAAAATAGTGTTCAAATCCTTTCTGCCTCTTATTAAGTGTATGCACTTCTTTAACTTAACCCCTCCAGCTTCAGTTTTCTAGTTTGTAGCATTATTGAGGATACATTGAGATAATGTGCGTGCTTTGTAAACTTTGTCAATCTCAATGTAAATATGATGTGGCACGAGTGTTTTATTGTGTCTGTTTATTTCGCGTTAATGTCCTGGTATATTGGTCCCATTTTGTGATTAGAAATGTTTTTTTTTTTCCTCTGGCGGAGAATCTAGACAAATTCTGGCAGAACTGAGAGTAAGATACCTCATAAAACCCTATTTACAATCACAGAGCAGTTCAACACGTCATCAGAAACAGCACCAGACATCGTATGTATTGTAGAAATATGGCTTGTATGTGAAATGCAGTTTTCCTGAAACTCTGAAAGATAAACAGTAGATAGCATATGTAATAATACAATACTGTCTCTATGGTATAGTAGGGCATATTAGTTTTCTAGGGCTGCCATAAGAAAACACCACAGACTGGGTAGCATAAACAATGGAAACTTATTTTCTCACCGTTCTAGAGTTTAGAAATCAAGTTCAAGGTGTCTGCAGGTTTGCTTTCTCCTGTGGCCTCGCTCCTTGCTTGTAGATAGCTGCATTCTTGCTGTATCCGAACGTGGTCTTTCTTTTCTCACCTGCATCCCTGATGTCTCTGTCTGTGTCCAATTTTTTTTTTTTTTACTCGTTAGATTAGGACCCACCCTAAATGCCTCATTTTAACTTGACCACCTCTTTAAAGACCCTGTCTCTAAATACAGCCACATTCTGAGGTACTGGGGATGAGAACTTCAACATATGAATTTGGGGGTGGCAAGGCGGGACTTGACACAATGTGTGTGGCACATAACAGGGAGAACAGTAGAAAAAGAACAATGACGGAGAGTTACATTCTTTTGTGTGCAGCTCTGATCATTACTGACCCAGTAGTCTCAGGCAGGACTTTTAATTTCTGATGTCCACATCCATATCCACTCACAGAGTCATGATGAGGATTGAAGAAGATCATCAACAGGAGCACATTTTGTGAAACGTAAAAGAGTGTTATAAATACAAGGTGGTATAACAGGAATACCTGTGAGGAATAGATTGGTAACATGTAGAAAATTTTAAGTACAAAAAGTAAGGATTGTTGCAAACATTTGGCAAAAATAAGTGTCTTGGCTATTTATGGCTGCAGGAGTTCTGGGTAAAGAAAGGTGATTTGGGCTGGACGTGGTGGCTTACGCCTGTAATCCCAGCACTTTGGGAGACTGAGGCAAGAGGATCACTTGAGGTCTGGAATTCAAGACTAGCCTGGCCCACATGGCAAAACCCTGTCTCTACTAAAACTACAAAAATTAGACGGGTGTGGTGGCAAGTGCCTGTAGTCTGAACTACTCAGTAGGCTGAGGTGCAAGAATCACTTGAACCCAGAAGGTGGAGGTTGCATTGAGTCATCATGACGCCACTGCACTCCAGCCTGGGCGACAGAGCGAGACTTAATCTTGGTGGGGAGAAAAAGTGATTTGGTTAAGACTCAATTTAGAGAAGACAGGAATATTAGGTGAGCAGATAAGGGAAACATCTGGATAATGCATCATGAATGTCTTTCCACTCCCAAGGCTCCTTTGCATAGAGCCTGTTAGTTTCTCCCTTTAAAACTTTTTCCCCTTTTACTTTCCTGGTCTGGCAGTTTTCAGGCTGAGGACTCAGTGGGTTCAAAAGCAGTGGTCATAGCCAGAGGGCACTTTTCCTGTTTACCTTAGGTGAAGATTATTACCCCTCAAGGATGTGAGTTTTTTTTAAGTAATACTTGAATAGTTGGAGGAAAATTGCTATGTACTTTATCTGTTCTAAAATTTGTACAGCACATGTATAGAGACAAGTATTTTAACTCCCTGGGTGTATTCTTAGCTTGGCATGCTTGCATCGTTAGAGAGTACATTTGGATAATCAAATCCTTAGGCACAAAGATTATATCTTTTGTTCTGTAAAAGCACATAGACCAAGACCATGCACAGAACAGGTGTTCTTGGAACCTGAGCTCAGATCACACCACTGCACTCCAGCCTGAACAACAGTGAGGAATCTGAAAGAGAGATGTCCTTTCTTTTAGAATCTAGTGTCCTATAGAGCTCATTCATTTTTGAAAGCGTAGAACTTCATAATGTATAATCTCATATTCATTACATCCCTTAAAGTTAAACATTCATCATGTTTTTAATATGGAAAAACTATAAGGAACTAGTCAACATTGCAACATATCACAAATGCTCAAGACCTTATTGTCGGCGAAACATGGTATTAGATGTAAACAATTTTTAAATGAACTTTTTAATGTATCTGTGAATTTATGAAAACCTATAAAATTGAGGCCAGGCACGGTGGCTCACGCCTGTAATCCCAGTACTTTGGGAGGCTGAGGCGGGCGGATCACAAAAGTCAGGAGTTTGAGACCATTCTGGTCAACATAGTGAAACCCTGTCTCTACTAAAAACTACCTACAAAGTTAGCTGGGTGTGGTGACAGGTGCCTATAATTCCAACTACTCGGGAGGCTGAAGCAGACGAATTCGCTTGAACCCAGGAGGCGGAGGTTGCAGTGAGCCAAGATCGCACCACTGCACTCCAGCCTGGGCGACGGTGAGAGACTCCATCTCAGAAAAAAAAAACCTACAAAATTGATATTCACAAATTATGTAAATGAATGCACTAAAGTGGTTCATGTATAGCTCCTGATTTAACTTTTAGGTGTGAGAAAGCTTCACAGTATCTCTTTTAGTTGTTTCTAATTTCATATCTGGAAAATTAGAAAAAAGTTATTTTCATTAAGTTTTACAATTGAGACTCTGATTCAGTGTAGTACAGTGAGAAGGAGGTGGGGTGTACTAAATTAGTTTATGTTAGGATGCTCTGATATGAATATAGTGACCAAATGCTTATGTACAAAATATTAATACTGTTTTTCATCATGCAAATTGCAAGGCTTTGAAAAATACTTCAAGGTGTTAATGAGATAACATTAAAGTAGAGGATTATTTTAATTGGTGAAAGTAAGTGCTTAGAGTGTGGTATTCCTGATATTTTCATACTGTATTAGTTTTTGCTTTAATTTTGCAAAATGCTTTTCATATAAACATTTTAAAACATCTCTACATAACTAAAGTTTTAGTTATAAGTGATAAACTTTCTTTTAAATGGTTTATTAGTTTTCAGGGTCACAGAGTTTTCTTCTTGGATATTTCCTGTAGAAATTATGAAAATGACAGCATTGCTTTATCTGGGGAATTAAAGATATTTTAAAAAAATATTTAGCCAACATTCTACTTCCTCATTTTCTCCTACTAAGAGGAAAAAGTGCTGGACGCAGTGGTTCACGCCTGTAATCTCAGCACTTTGGGAGGCCGAGGCGGGTGAATTACTTGAGGCCAGGAGTTCGAGACCAGCCTGGCCAACATGGTGAAACCCCATTTCTACTCAAAATACAAAAATTAGCTGGCGTCATGGAGCAAACCTGTAGTCTCAGCTACTCGGGAGGCTGAGGCAGGAGAATCGCTTGATCCCAGGAGGTGGAGGTTGCAGTGAGCTAGATGGTGCCACTGTACTCCAGCCTGGGAGACAGAGCGAGACTCTATGAAAAAAAAAAAGAAGAAAGGGGTGTCTAGGTAAACTCTTGACTTGGAATGAGAAGGATCTTCCTCATCCATGGAAGCTCTATGAAAGCAAATCTCCAACAGCTTGGGGTCTGAGTTTAGCTGCGGCTGGGGCCATCTTTAATCAGACGTTTACTTTTCTTTTTTCTTAGGGTCCTGAGGTTAGGGAGGGTAGCTGTGCAGATATAGCTCACAAAATTCCTTTATTGCTTATCAGAAAAATCCTAAAGGGATGGAAGCAGGATCCACTAAGAATATTCCTTTAGTTGGAAGCCTTAGCATTCGTAGAATTTTCTCAAAACCAGCAGTTATTTGGGGGTCCTGACCCTTGGGTGTCTGACAACAGGCTCTTTAATACCTTTCTGTAATCTCTTTTCATTCAACACATGTGTGGTGTCAATTTATTAAGTGCCAGCATTTATGCTTACAAAGTCGTCATTTTTGTCCACGAAGGTTTTACAGTCTAGTAGGAAGAGATCAAGATAGGAGCAAGCAAATTTGGAAAAGTATTAGAGGTGTAATGATAAACACTTGTCCAAAGTGTAGTGCCTTCCTTTACTTTAGGGACCTAGAAACCTAACACAGCCCCCAGCAACCCAGGACCCCACACTGCAATTTATTTGCCCTACCTTAAGTTCCTATAGGAATCCGAAATACAGTGCTTATCCCCAAAGTAAGATGGTCTTTAGATGTCATAGTATTTCTCTCATTCCTTACTCTATTAGCCAAGTATTTACATATTAACTGGAGCTTTCTAAATATAATGGCTTATCCCTAAAGAGGTACTCTAATGAAGGGATAGGCTAAGTGGCAAATGAGTGCCAAAGACATGTGGCTAAGCCAGTTAACCTGATGGTTTTTCACAGTTAATTATCATTGAGTGAGCAGAGGTTAGTGCTCTGAATGAACCACTTTTAGATGAAAGTGATCATTCCCTACATACTTCAAACAACCTAGAATTATCCAAAAAGGTAAATACAATTTGTCAGTCCAATCATCTCTAATTAGAATTTAGTTAATTAGATATATATTGAGTACTATGTATGTTAGGCTCCAAAAGATAAATGAGATACCTTTTCAACTTTTAAGGAGTTAGCAATATTGGGGAGATGAAGTTTCAAGACAATAAATGAATCAAACCTGAAGATCATTGAGAGATTCATGCCCAGCCAAATTCCTGGTCATCCCACAAGGGAGAATAGTACATGACAGAGTAATGCCAGTTATTCCTGCTGCTCCATCCCTCAAGCTTTATTCCAGCCAAACTTACTGTATTTTCAGATGTCAGACTTGCCCCACTCTCTTCTGCCCCAGAAAATATTGACCGTTGTCCTGGAAGCATCTCCACAGTTTCCTTTCTCCTTCATTTAACTTTCTACGTATATGCAGATATGCTTTTCTCCTGGAATCTTTAGACCCTCTGAGACATTGGGAGTCTGTTTTGTGTTCTACCATACCAGTCATCATTTGTGTTAGATCGTATTTATCAGGACATTCCTTGTACATTTATTTGCCTTGTCTTCTTGGCTGAATATTTAAAGTCGGGGGCTCTATTTTGCTCACCATTCCATTTGCAGTGCCTTTCATAGTGCCATGCCCATAACTGAATGAATGAATAAAGGGATGAATGAATAACTTTCTTTGGACAGATCATTCCATTTTATTGGGCAGTGATTTTCAAAAGAGACAGTATGCCATTTTCAAAGCATACATTTCTTCCCACTCCTGAAATAGCTCCCATATATCATCCCATTTAAGATCCCTGATATTGATAGTAAGCAGTCAGTGTCATTAATAGGAATGTGTCAGTACTCAAAGTCAAAATCCAGCATAGTCTGCCACAATAACTAGGAAAGGCTTTGAGGGGACTGTGGCTTTGCAAATGAGCATTGGTGGTTGAAGCATATTTGGAAAGATGTAATGGTCGAAGGATAGCAATCCAGGTAGAGGGAGAGAAGAAATGGTTTGAACTGCAGCATGAGGCTGGGAAGTTTGGCTGACATTAGCATGTGTATGGAGAAGTGTTGGGAGCTTGGCCTAGAGGTCACCAAGGGGAAGGCTGTGAAGGCTGAGCTGTGAAGGGTGTTTATTATGGAAAGAAATAGGGCATAATGAGGGACCTTTGTGGAGGGGATTGCTGGTGTTAGAGTTACATTTAGGAAGTTCTTCTATCCATAGCATACATAATGGATCAAAGTGGGAATGAAGGCAGGCAGGGATAGCTATTTAGTTCAGTTTAACAGTATTTGTCGTATGCCTAAGGTGTGTTGGACACTGGGAGAGAAGACATAGTTCCTTTCCAGAGATGACCTATAGCCTAATGAGGGAAAGAGAAAAATGATCAGGCAAGCAGTTTTAATAGGTATGCTAAGCAGAGCAGGCAGAAAATAAATCAGGCCTGAATGAGGGTAAGAGAAAAGGGAAGTTAGAGGCAGATTCAAGGGAAACTTGTGAGTTGAATTTTCTCTGAGGTCCTGAACAGCTTTAAAATGTCCTTAAGCAATTTAAAAATAGATATAGAAGCAAAACCATAAGAAACTGTCATGTACAGCCTTTACAACCTTTATTTCAGGGATAGAAGAATGATGGTACCTAATGATGAGATTGTATGAAAATGAGATGGTTTGTGGGGAAAATTAGTTTGGATTTAGACTTACTAAGCTTAAGGTACTGAAACTACCAATGTTACATGGAAATTACACAGTGCCGTACTATTTAGTATGCTTCTGGTTGCAGATGTCACAATAGCAGTTCAAGCTAGTGTATGGCTTATTTGACAATAGTACTGGTTTCGGGTATGACTGGATCCTGCTACACCAGGAATTGTCTCTGTCTTCTTGATTTTGGTTCTTCTATCTTGGCTTCATTCTCAGGCTGACCCTGTCTTCAAGCAGTTCTCAAGCAGCTCTAGGATTTTTTAAATCTCATTCTTAAAAGAAGATACCTTTTCCTAGTAGATAATTGGCTCCATATTGACTCCTGTGGGACTTGCTTGCCCCTAAGTCAACTGTGTGGCCAATGATGGGGTTGGGAAGATACAGTACTTAACATTTTATCTGGGGGTAAGGGCAGTCTCATTCTACCCGTGTGGACAGAGAATAGATATGGACTATTCTTAAAAAGAAAACCTGGCTCATGCCTGTAATCCCAGCACTTTGGGAGGCTGAGGCGGGCGGATCACGAGGTCACGAGTTTGAGACTGACTTGACCAACATGGTGAAACCCTGACTCTACTAAAAATACAAAAATTAGCCAGGTGTGGTGGTGCGTGCCTGTAATCCCAGCTACTTGGGAGACTGAGACAGGAGAATCGCTTGAATCCAGGAGGTGGAGGTTGCTTTGAGCTGAGATCTGGCCTCTGCACTCTAGCCTGGGCAATAGAACAAGACTCCATCTCAAAAAAAAAAGAAAAAAGAAAAAGAAAAAGATAACCAGGACACTGTTACTAAAAGGAGAGGGTCTGTAAAAACACGTAGTGTCCATTGCACCATGCTTTATAAATTACAAGCATTTTAAGTTAACATTTCCTTGTTTGATTTTTAATATGACATTTTTGTGAAAAGTGTCATTAACACTATCTGCAAACCATAGGTATGGAAGTGGAACTAGACAGGCTAATTCGCAAAGGCAGCACACCTAGTGTTAGTAGAGGACCCTGGATGCCATTCATCTTTCTCACATTCAAATGTGGATATCAAATGGGCAGTCAGAAGTGTAGGCTCATGAGCAACAGCCAGACTAGAGGTATAATGGAGAAGTCATCCCTTGAGTTGCAATTGTTGGATATGACTACCAAAGAGGTGGAAATTGTAGAGAAAAAGATCAGGGGATGGGACCAGGAGAGAAACAGCCACATTTGAGAGAGTTAGAATGAGGTCCTCAAAAAGATAGGAAGAGAATGAGAAAACTAATGAGAAGAGTAATGTGGTAAAGGTACCACGTCATAAATGCTTATTATCTTTTTCAAAGTACCATGAAATCTTAAAGGAATTTTAAGTGAAATATTCGTGACCATGATCCACTGATTTTTGAAAGCTATAAACATGATGAAAACCACACTGTGTTTGCATTGATGGCTAGCACCAGTTGTTTGGTACTGCTGATAATAATAATAGCTAACATGTGTTACCTATGTTACAGACTCACATTATATTGCATGTGATCATTTACTCCTCACAATGATCCTGTAAGGCAAGTATAGTGCTCTCTAGTTCACAGTGGAGGAAACTAAGGTACAGACAGGTGAAGTCACTGTGTCCGCTATCTCACACGTTTAGTGTCTCCAGTTGGCTACAGAATGGATTTTCATTTTTTTTTTTTTTTTTTTTTTAAGATGGAGTCTCGCTCTGTGGCTAGGCTGGAGTGCAGTGGCGTGATCTTGGCTCACTGCAACCGCCGACTCCTGTGTTCAAGCAATTCTTCTGTCTCAGCCTCACAAGTAGCTGGGACTACAGGTGTGCGCCACCATGCCCAGCTAATTTTTGTATTTTTAGTAGAGACGGGGTTTCACCATGTTGGCCAGGATGGTCTTGATCTCTTGACCTTGTGATCCACCCACCTCAGCCTCCCAAAGTGCTGGGATTATAGGCGTGAGCCACCATGCCTGACCAGAATGTATTTTCTTAGTTGCAGCATTGCACTGGGTAGCACTGAAGCAGGGCAGGTTAACAAAGGCCATTCTTTTTTTCTTATCTTTCTTGCAAAGAACATTTCAACTTACTGTTAAATTTTTTTTTTTTTAATTTAAGTTTGGCCTTTGCTTCCTTTCAAGTAGAACAATTGAAAGCATGTCAGAACAGTGCCATTTGATGTTGGAAGAATCTAAGCCTCATTCCTGCTCTGAGGACTAATGGTCATCATTCACATGGGTGCTTATGACTGAAAAGGTCATGAGACAGAAAAAAAAAGCTGTGGGAGACAGACACACAAGGACGGTTTGTGTGGCAGTGTCACATCATTCGTCAGTTTTACAGTAGTGTGAGCCTTTGTCAACATTTTCTGAAGGAAAAATCATAAGGCAGCAAAAACAAAGCGCCACAGTTGAACAAAACTGGATACAGGTTAAGACCTCCTTGAAGACTTCAGAGGCTATCTTTTTGCTTCAAAACGACAGTTTTCTGAGTCCTGTGTCCTCTAGGGAATTCTGCCAACAATTGATTTTTTTCCATATCTGCTGCTCTGAGTTCTTCTACCTTTCCTGGAGTGGAAAACATCCTGATTCATTAGTGCCTTCCTGAATTTTCAACATCATTTCACAGAAGCAACCTCAGAAATTGTATCAGCATGAAATTTTGTTTTGAGTCAAGGTGTTTCATTAGCTGTGAAATAGCAGAAGAGGTTTTACTATTTCTATTTTGGACTCATAGAAGAAAATGCAAATGGATCAAAATCTATTATGCTTAGGTTTGAATGACTACCTTTTTCTCATTTTGCTAGAAGATTTCTCAGATTCTATTAAGTCCCTATTGGTCTGTATCTTTCTTAATAGGATATTGAGGTGGTGTAATGCATCCCTTATCTCTGACTTGCATGTGTGACATGACTTGTATAGTAAAGCCCAGTATAATTTAGTCTTCCATTTTTTTAAAACCATAATATTCATTGGTTAAATAAATCCTACTCAAACACACATCGGAGAATTTTATCACACTAATGTCTCCCTTAGTATAGTATGTTTCTCACATGGATGAGATCGTCCTTTGCTCCTTCATTTTTGTTTTATTAACTCTGCTTGTCTTTAAGTTTTTTTCTACCATGTACATTTAGGGCTGTGTTTCAAAGTTTTTTTTTCTTTTTCTTTCTTTCTTTTTTTTGAGATGGAGTCTCACTCTGTTGCCAAGGCTGGAGTGCAATGGCGCCATCTTGGCTCACTGCAACCTCCACCTCCCGGGTTCAAGTCATTCTCCTGCCTCAGGCTCCCAAGTAGCTGGGATTATAGGTGTCCACCACCACGCCTGGCTAATTTTTGTATTTTTAGTAGAGGTGGGGTTTCACCATGTTGGCCAGGCTGGTCTTGAACTCCTGACCTCAGGTGATCCACCTGCCTGGGACTCCCAAAGAGCTGGGATTACAGGCATGAGCCACCTCGCCCAGCCTCAAAGTTTTTTTTTCTCACAGTAAAATTATGCGATGTGTTAATTTTGTTCTTTGTTTTGAAACCTCCTTGGTAGGGGTATTTAGATATGTTTTGTGGCTGCTGTAGGCTACTAGATTTATTGCTATAAAGATAAATTCCAGCAACTTTGAACAGGTTTTTTAATGGGTGTATTTTTTTCTTTATCAAAAAGGCTTTACAGAGTTGTTTATGGCACTGAACTAATAGCATGTAGAAATCCAGGTTTGGAAAAGAAGATTCTTCATCCTTTTCAATCTGCCACTGAAAGGATGGAGTATTATTTTAAACAAAGTGTGCATCACAGTTTTTCTCACTGCATTGACAGAGCCTTATTTCAGAATGCTTTGCCTTTGAGCTCTCCACTGCCCTGACTTTGATGGTGTGAGGTTTTCTGGATTGATAGTAGAGATATTTACATCAATATCTAGGTTAATGTCTAGTTGAAGCCAGTTTGGTTTTCATTCTGAAATGCTTGGAATAAGCTCTTTCTGACAACACTGTTTGGCAGTTTGGCAGGCTTTTAAAAATATATATATTTCTTTTAAATATTAATTATAACCCATCATGTCTTAAGCAATTACTTCTGGGTTAGACTCTTGATGAATGTCATAGCAGAGTGTTTTAATTTAACAGATCCAGAATAACATCTGGATCTAATATGTTTAAAAGCCAATTTATATGGAAATTTATTTAATACACAGTATACATGGAGACTTGCAAAAATCAAAATCAAAATGGAAAACCAATCCACCGTGCTATAGTAGGTCTTCTGTTAATAAAGATTTTGCTTATGACCAGATTCAACTATGGCTAGTTAACACTCAAAATATCAGTTTAGGAAAGGTAGCAATTTATTTCTCATACTGAAGAAATAGGAGGTAGTTAGCCCAGGGTCAGTATAATCTCTTGTATCAGGGACTAAGTTTCCCTCAATCTTACTGCTCTGCCATCTGCATGATTTCTATTCCTAAGAAGACCTTGTGGGCCAAGATGGCTGCTGCAACTCCAACCATTACATCTGTGCTCCACTCAGCAGGAATGAGGAGAGTAGAGGTAGAGGAGGAGAAGGCCAAGCTTTCCTTGTAAGGACACTTTCTGGAAGTAGTAGATAAAAATTCATCATGTGATCATATTTACCATCAAAGGAAGATAGGGAAATACATTTTTTTCTAGATGACCACACACCCAACTAAAAATTGAAGTTCATTTGTATGGAAAAGGGAGAGAACAGATATTGGGGAACGATGAACCATCTGGGCCACATAGAGTAACTGAAGATTTTCACAGATCTTTTGACTGTTTATTGAACATTTAGAAAAGTCAACTAGTTCTTATTAGTAGATAATATATGTATTACTATATGGATTAGCATGGTATTTGACTCATAGTATATAATTGTCAACTTCTGATCAACCTATTTTAATTCTAACCCCAAAATGCACCTAATTTCATAGGTTATGGGTCAGGAAGACTTTAATAAGGGACTTTTCATAGATCATATCCTAGTCTTTATTTGTTTATTTTTTTTTAAGACAGGGTTTCACCATGTTGGTCAGGCTGGTCTTGAACTCTGGACCTTAGGTGATCTGCCTGCCTTGGCCTCCAAAGTGCTTGGATTACAGGCATCAGCCACTACGCCCAGCTCATATCCTAGTCTTTATAGAATAATAACAGCAGCAACTAACAGGGCAGAGATATCATTTGCACTAGGGTGTTCAGAACACTCATGTATGTAAACCACTGTTTCCTGCTTCTCTATATAGAAGACAAATGAACAATTATACATGTTTATTAAATGATTTCAAGGTAAAACTATTATCACAGAAACTGAAGCTCAGAGAGGTTAATGGGAAGCAATTTAGAGAAGCAGCTGAAAACTATCATGCCTAGTCATTTGGACCCAACTACTCAGCTATTTCCACTGGTGAGATCACCTTAGATGGGTTTGTTTCTTAATCTGTTGAATCTCTGTGATAGTTTCTTGTTTTTGCAATCAGGCAATGAATGAAAGAGGAATGTTGCCCCTGAATCCAGGGCTTTCCCAGCCTGCTTTTCGGTAATATCCATGTGGAAATTCCTCTGATCACACCTGCCTTGCAACAGAAGGTAGAACTGGTGTAGGGTCTAGAGTTGAACATCATGAAGACAGTCTCCTACCACATATTATTCTTTATCCATACAGGTGCCCACAGCTCCTTAAAAAGCCCAGATACTAGACCAGACAAAAGTTTTCTAGTTCCGGAGGTTGTCATTCCTGTGCCCTACTAACACATGTCTCTTGTATGTTCTGTAAATATAGAAATAGGTGCAATACGGATACAAAAAGACTCCAAATGCCACTCTGTTCTCTGGGAGAATAGTGGCACAGAGCCAGGATGTTCCAAACTGAATAATTTAATGCCACCTTCGTTGTTTGTAAGGTATCCATGTACATCAGTACTTTTGGTTACTTAATTCTTTTCTTTATATTCACTTTTTAATTTTCACCAGCTTTATTCTGAGTAGATAGCTAGGATAACCATTAACATAAATATAACCTTTACAAATTTTACAAAGTACATACATCTCTTTACATGTTCCCAGTAGCAGATGGATCACATTTTGGGAAACCTAGAATAGTCGAAAGGGAATTAATCACGAAGCTCCATGTTACCGTTCTCAACTTGTGTGACTCTGGGCCAGTTATTAATTAATGTTTCTGAACTATAAACTTTCTCACTTGAGAGATGTAGAGAATAATATCTACCTCCTCAGCGTTGTTCTAAAGATTAAATGAGAAGATGTAGCCAGCGAGATCAGCATGGTGTTTGGCAGTATATCAATTGTTTAGCAATTAGTAGATCCTTCGAAATATCAGGCATGCAAATGGAAACTATCCTCAAAAGCAGGAAACAGTGAAGTGCCATGAAGATTTCTATAGAGGAGAGTAAGTCCTGTGAAAGCTAAGAAGTGGGAAAGGCTGAAGTTTACTAGCAGGTAGTCGGAAGGGAAACACTGGCTAGGTGGAGAGCCATTCTTCCTAGTCATTCCAGCTATCCAGGCCCTTAATACTCAACATGTGAGGCTAGGGGCACGGTGGCTCACATCTGTAATCCCAGCACTTTGGGAGGCCAAGGCGGGGAAGATTACCTGAGGTCGGGAGTTCAAGACCAGCCTGGCCAACATGGTGAAACCCTGTCTCTGCTAAAACTACAAAATTAGCCAGTCGTGGTGGTGCATGCCTGTAATCCCAGCTTCTCAGGAGGCTGAGGCAGGAGAATGGCTGGAACCCAGGAGGCAGAGATTGCAGTGAGCCGAGATCACGTTGTACTCCAGCCTGGGCAACAAGCCCAAAACTCCGTTTTTTAAAAAAAATACTCAACGTGTGGTCCAAGGACCAGCAACATCAGCCTCACCTGAGAGCTTAATGGAACATGGAATCTCTGGCTTCTCCCCAGGCCTATTGAATCAGAACCTGCCTTTTAACAGGGTCCTCAGGTGATCTGTATGTATGAGAAGCACTGGGCACTGATAGTACCTGTAAAATTTATTTCTAGTTGGAGGCTAGTCCTTGTAGCATATGGGCCTTGCTTCTTAAAAATGCAGATTCTCAGGACCAGCCACAGCCTGGGATCTGGACTATGCATTTTTAGCCAGTATGTCACATGATTTTCAGGGTAGTTGTTTGGCAGATTGCTACACTAAGCCTTAAACCAGATGAAGAACTTTATTCTTCAAACATATTTGCATTTCAACAAGGAAGAAAGCTTTTAAGGAAGAGAAAAACAGCCCTCATTGTGGTTTTAGTAAGCATTAAGGGGAGGGCATGAATTCAGTGTATGTGTGCCTGGAATCCCATCACAAAGCCACATAGTAACAAAGCTTTCAAGGAAGGCAATATCTTAGCAATGTCATAGTTTTTCATTTTTTTTTCTTTTTGTATTATTTTACATTTGATTTTTTTTTTTTAACATTTTGTTTTTTAGCCGTGCTATCAAGACTAATCAGGACCTTCTCCCAGAAACTCCATGGACGCACATTTTCTACAATGATTTTTGGGGGACTCTTCTAACCCACAGTGGCAGCCACAAGTCCTACCGGCCACTCTGCACTCTTTCTTTTCGCCTGAACCATGCCATCGGAGGGTTGAATCCCTGGAGCTACCATCTTGTCAATGTCCTGTTGCATGCAGCCGTCACTGGTCTCTTCACAAGCTTCTCCAAGATCCTCCTTGGTGATGGATACTGGACTTTCATGGCTGGCTTGATGTTTGCTTCTCACCCCATTCACACCGAGGCAGTGGCAGGAATCGTGGGACGAGCCGATGTCGGGGCCAGTCTCTTCTTCCTCCTCTCCTTACTCTGCTACATTAAACACTGTTCTACAAGAGGCTACTCAGCCAGAACCTGGGGCTGGTTCCTGGGGACAGGACTGTGCGCAGGATGCAGCATGTTGTGGAAGGAACAAGGAGTGACTGTTCTGGCAGTTTCAGCAGTTTATGATGTCTTTGTCTTTCACAGGCTGAAAATAAGACAGATAATACCTACCATTTACAAAGTAAGTGATTGTTGGCTCTTGAGCATTGGATTACTGAGTAATCTGCTTGCTTGCTCCTTTGCCACCATTTAAAAAGCAAATTTGTTCCTCTTCAAGCAGAATTTAAAATAAGTTCCCTTTTGATCTTCGGTAAGTGGAAATGTCCTTTTGACCTTTCTTTACTAAGCAGGGTTGCAGTCACTGACGGTTTTATTTCTCAGGTTTCTTACTTTCATGAATTCAAGGGTGGTAGAGGAATAATTTTGCCTTGTAAAGAATATGCACCTTTATTATTTATCGAGTTCTTATTTCTGTATTTCTGCCCAAATTGTCTATAATCTGATAAATTGCCTATAATGTGTATTTGTAAAAAGTAACACGACTGATAATAGAGCTAGATGCTAGATGCTACAGGGGAAATCCTCTGCCATTTGTTAATATTACTTTTCCTGAGTTGACTTTGGAAAACAGTCCTTCCCTTTAGTGCACTGGGAAGTCAGATTCTTAAACAATGAATCATACTCACCTTTTCTAGTGGTAGTGCATAAGAAGAGTCAAAACAGAAAGTGGTTATTATTAAGTTTCTCCCTGAGGCCAATTAAGACCTTTGCCCCAAGGCAAAATATTTGCTCTTCACTATTCCCTTAGTGGTATCCAGTACAAAGTTGCCCGAAGGTCACAGAAGCATTTCAGGAGCCTCATACACTTGAAGAGACTGAGCAGTTTTCTGCTAGAGCATTAAGGAGAGGCAGGGAGGGGACGAGGCCTCTGGAGAAACTCTGCTTTCCCATCTGCCCATCTCCCTTCACTCAGAATAAACTCACCCTTGCTTTGACTTTTGCATGAAGACTGAACTGGGCTGGAGTTTGCAAACCTTGGTCATGTTTTAGGCAGTCTCCTCACCTATCTTTTGGATGCAAGTGAGGAATTAAGGTTTTGGATACTTGGCTATGAAGAAACTGTCAAGTTTTCCTAGTTGTGACTAGTTTTTCACCATCAATTTCTAATTTTATTTAAAACTGAATTGAGAAGAAATGAAAAATTGAGGCAGATGGAATCCAAAACATTTATTTTTTAAAATGCCCTCCCTTTTTTTTCCACTTAAGAGACAGAGTGATCTCTGCTGTGCTTTTGCTCTACAGGAAGCCTAACCTTTTCACTTAGAACTCAAGTATTAAGGGCTTAATGAAGTTCTTTTGTGATTTCAATTAAATGCTGAAACTTAAAAAGGAGCTCTAGTTACAGTTTGTGATTGAAAACAACATAGGGTTCAAAAGTCAAGCTCTTAATTCCAAATCAATTTTAATTCTTTTTTTGTTTTGTTTTTTTTTTTGAAACAAGAGTCTCGCTTTGTTGCCCAGGCTGACGTACAGTGGTGCGATCTTGGCTCACGGCAACCTCCGCCTCCCCAGTTCAAGCACTTCTCCTGTCTCAGCCTTCCAAGTAGCTGGGACTACAGGCGGGTGCCACCACGCCTGGCTAATGTTTTGTATATTTAGTAGAGACGGGGTTTCACCTTGTTAGCCAGGATGGTCTAGATCTCCTGACCTCATGATCTGCCCGCCTTGGCCTCCCAAAGTGCTGGGATTTACAGGCGTGAGCCACGGTGCCCGGCCAATTTTATTTCTTTCAAAGAGATTTAAAGAGAGAAATTGTTTTCATCTAACACAATGTCATTGACAATAGCAAACTATGTTTTACTAGAAATACAACTAGGATAAATATAATTCACACTCCTCGTCCTTCGGGAGGTTGTGACTTATTTGAGGATATAGGCTTAGTGCTGGCTATTTGAGAACCTTGCGTTAGTCCTCTGTGAAATATTGTGATTTCTTACACAGAATTGCCATTGTACCATCTCATAAGTTAGGAAATTATTTGGCTGTGATGATTCAGGGTTTACTTGCAGGACCTTATGAAGTTCTCTGAGAAATTTTCAGTCCTCTAAGCATATTTTCAAGGGCAGAGTTGCCCACTGCAGTACTCCTTCCTAGAAATACGTTCTATACAATATGTGGGACATACTTATAATAGAAAATTATTCTTTGTCTCTCTGAAATTGAAATTTATCTGGGCATCCTATATTTTATTTGACAACTTTATTCATGTAACTGCTGCTTGAAAAATAAGAAATGCCACTAGCAAGGACCTCCTAAGACTTAAGAGTGTGAAGTTCCCCATGTTATGAGAAAGGACTCAACGCCGTTGAAGGTTCAGTGTCCTGAGAAGTTTCCAGATGGCTCTTTGCCCAGACTCTCTTGGCAACCACCGCTTGCAGGGCTAGGCAATGGCAGCACCAAGGGTAGTGGTCGGGGCAGCAAGACTTTGTCTGATGTTTGCTATTCTTTTGTAGCTCTTTCTGTTTTTATTGGGTTTGGGGCCAATGGGCTTAATAAGAACATTGGGATAACGCGCATTTTATGGATTTTTTTTTTTTTGAGACACAGTCTTGTTCTGTCACCAGGCTAGAGTGCAGTGGCACGATCTCCACTCACTGCAACCTCTGCCTCCTGGGTTTAAAGGATTCTTCTGCCTCAGCTTTCCGAGTAGCTGGGACTACATGCATGTGCCACCACGCCCAGCTAATTTTTGTATTTTTAGTAGAGATGAGGTTTCACCAGGTTGGCCAGGATGGTCTGGATCTCTTGACCTGGTGTTCTGCCTGCCTTGCCCTCCCAAAGTGCTGGGATTACAGATGTGAGGCACCACACTGGCCCATCTCTTACAGATTTTTAAGGACCTGTAGAGATCATCTTTCCTACTCTCTTCATTTCCACCTGGAGTGTAGAGAGCCAGAGACATGTAGGTAACCCAGAAAATGGTGGAATCACTAGGACTGAAGCACACATCTCCGGCTGTCTAGTGATATCTTTACTACACTCTGATAGTGTGAAGAACAAACAGATGTAAAGTCAGTTGACTGCACAGTAGGAAAGAAACTAATATGGAATAGAATCTTAACTTACAAGGGCTGAGTAATCTTGGGCTGATTCCATGATCTGTTTCTTCATCTGGAAATGAAGGCAGCTAAGGATTGTTTGAAATTGTGGGATGTTCAGTGTGAGCTGAAGTGCCTAGTATTTGGATGACACCTAATACATATTAGTTGAAGTGGAAGAAGAAATATCGATGTAAATTTTGATTCTTTATCTTTTGGCCTCTGTCTTCTTAAGATAAACTTCTAGTGGTCTTTACACATACAGTTGGTTGACAGCATGTGAAATAAAGACTGCTTCGTAATCGACTAAAGCCGAAGTAAGCAGATTTAAGCACAAACTTTCCTTTAAAATCTTATGCTTGTGAGCCTTGTAAACATTGACATAGAATCCATATGAAAGTTATAGAAAATTCCATATTCTGTCTGTAAAATATATAGATTTCTATGCCTGGAGTGAGTTAGAGGAGATTCTTTCTGAAGGAAGTAGTCTGAAAGACTTTGGAAGATCCTTTCAACCTTAAAAAATAATCATCTTTTCATCTTAAATATCTTACCAGTTAACTCTGCATCCTAGTTATCATGGTTTGCCAGATGGGATAAACTTCCTTGCCCTGTTAAAACATAATTTACGGCCAGGCGCTATGGCTCATGCCTGTGATCTCAGCACTTTGGGAGGGTGAGATGGACGGATCACAAGGTCAGGAGTTCAAGACCAGCCTGACCAACATGATGAAATCCCATTTCTACTAAAAATACAAAAATTAGCCTGGTGCGGTGGTACATGCCTGTAATCCCAGCTACTCAGGAAGCTGAGGCAGGAGAATTGCTTGAACCAGGGAGGCAGAGGTTGCAGTGAGCCGAGATCACCACACTGTACTCCAGCTTGGGTGACCAAAGGAGACTCTGTCTCAAATAAATAAATAAATAAATAACTCAGTTGCTCACTCACTCATATATAAATGGAAAACTCCAGTATATAAATGTTTAACTGTTACTTAAATTAGAGAACAAGCTAAGTAATAAAAACCTAAAAATGGTGGCTCTCTTAAAGCTGGAAATTATTAGGGCCAGAGGGGCAAGGCTCCTGGCTGAATTTGGCCAGTTTTGATTCCAGTTTACCTTTGTCTTGGGTGTTGCTTAAACTTGATTCTACATCCAGATGTAGTGATCAGACCAAATCTAACAACCAACCCTATGCTTCCAAACCATTTGCAGAATTTGTCTTAAGAATGATTTCTGAGGATGGGAGCTTATATTGTGAAAGAATTTTGATTCATCACCAAAAATGTTACAACACTCATGCAAATGATATGCATGTCATCAGACTTTTGCAATTTTGCAAAAAAAATATGAAAGTTACATTTTTCCTTGATAAAGTATATAGGAAATTGTAAGTTCTTAGCATGTAGTAGATATTTTATTTAGTATTTAATAAACAGTGTCTATATCTGCCAAGCACTATTCTTAATGTGCTAAAATTAACACATTTAGCTTATGTAACAAATGCTTATTGAGATAAGTAATATGACTTACAAAATAATATGGTTGAATGCTGACAAACTATAATTTTGTCAGTAGTTAATTTTGTCAGAAAATACAAAGTATAAAATCTTCAGAAGTATGAATAAAAATCAGTGTTTTAGAATAGTCTTAGGTTTGAGGATGGGAGTCTTAGTTCTTAGCTTCAGGATTTAATTTATTTCTTACATTATTCTTGTCCTTCACCATACATATGGTGAATAGTAGGAGCTTAGTAAATTATTGAATTCACGCTTAATATTTACCTTTTTAAAATATATGGCTGAAATGTTAAAATGAAGTCCTGTGCTCTCTCCTTTATACAATGAGAAGTTCATTCCTGAGTTAGTGGGGTCTGGAAGGTGGGATTGGAAAACATGTATGTCAGAAAAATAAATTTTCTTGACCTCTCACCAAATGATTGTTTTAGCATTACTTAGATTACTTTCACTCACTTAGTTTTATGTGGTCAAAAAATAAGGAGGGAAAAGCCCTTGAAATACACTTAGCCTTGCAAATAAATACTAGACTTTTATCTGCCCACAAAATTTTTTACAAGCCTCCCATGACCCCAGGAGGTACATGGGTAATAAAATCAGTAAAAGCAACATTTTTCTTACCCAACATCAGTCACCGCTTGCCTAGTGGCCATTTTCTGTGCTTATTTAACATCTGTTAACTGTTTTAATGTGGAAACATCTCTTTCCCCTTTATTAGCCTCATAATCACTTATTCAGTTACAGGTGGAAAATTTTAAAAATCTGAAAGTCAAGGTGGCAATACTAATATTAGCCCAAGATAGTTTAGAAAAATGAAGCCCTTTCAGTTTGATGTTTTAAAAATTTCTCTAAAGACAACTACCTTGGTTTTGCTAAAGTTCATATAGTTGGTTCCAAGATGTGCATTATCTAAGTAATCTCCTTTTCTTAAAATTTAATCTCTGGCTCTATTTCAGTAACTAAGAAGATAGTTATATGGGAAAACTGGAGACATTGAGATTTTCCAATCATCTCTTTTTAGAAATAATTGTCTTGTTGTAATGCTAAGCAGAATGTGAATGATGGAGGTTGCCCACGAGCAGTGAACTTTACCTTTGTCTTGTGTGTTGCTTAAGCTTCGTTCTACATCCAGACGTAGTGATCAGATGAAAACTAACAACCCCAAATTTCCAAACCATTTATAGTAGGGTATCTTGAGAATAATTTCTGAGGGTGGGAGTTTATACTGTCTGAACACTGAAGGCATTAAATGTAGTGCTTTTGTACTTGTGACTATTTTCTGTGGCTCTCTCTGTAGAGAAAAGCATGCAAATGGAGATGCGTAGCCTGCAGGTATTTGCATATTGAATCCACATGTGCTTTTTTGATTAGCTGCTGGGGATGGCATTGATGGAATCTGTTATCATCATTTATGGCATTGTCCCTTTTGTTTCTAGACTAGGTTGTGGTTTTGCCTAAGTTGTAACCTTCATATCAATTGCATTGAATGAAATATGATATATTTACTGTTTTTCTGATTTTCTTTAGCCAACACCTGTGCCACTCTTCTCCAAGTAATATCCTCACTTTTTTTTTTTTTTTGAGACCGAGTCTAGCTCTGTCATCCAGGCTAGAGTAATACAGTGGTGTGATCTTGGCTGACTGCAACCTCTGCCTCCTGGGTTCAAGTGATTCTCCTGCCTCAGCCTCTCAAATAGCTGGGATTACAGGTTCTCACCACCACACCCAGCTAATTTTTGTGTTTTTAGTAGAGATGGGGTTTCACCGTGTTGGCCAGGCTGGTCTCGAACTCCTGACCTCATGATTCACCCACCTCGGCCTCCCAAAGTGCTGGAATTACAAGTGTGAGCCACTGCACCCAGCTGCCTGTATTCCCACTTTTATGACCCCCTTTCCTTTCATTTGCCTTACCCTTGACTTTGTGAGAACCCAGATATAGCAAGACGCTCTGATTCTGATTACACCATTTCCTAGCTTTATGGAAACTGTAGGGCTGTTTGTTACGCACTTACGAATGAATTTGGATTTCCTCCCAGTAAACTTGTTGTGGCATTTAATATTCATGACCTGTAGTACTATAAAACTCTGAACAGCTGCCAACACTGCTAACCGGATAATATCACAAATAAAGTCAAAGTTCAAAAATATTTTACAATTCAAAAAGTCAAAGATTAATAAGGTATTTTATTCCTGCAGGTTGGCTCCCTTGTTCAGCTGATTTAAGATGATTCTGTATTCCACTTGCAGTTTAAGTTCAAGTGAAATAATTTAAATTTGGGAATCTGACTACCATTGCAAGCATCTATAATGCTTGTATTACAGTGTTAATACTTGGAACAACGATCTATTCAGAAATTATCATTTAAAAAAATTCATCTTGGTGCCAAGCACTATATTGGGCGATGTGGGGATTAAAGAGGAAAGGAAAAGAACATGCCAGTATACCAGGTCTTTTAGAGTAGCATGAAGTTGAAAATAAACTTCATATATAAATGTAGAACTGAAATTCAAGCTGGGAACTGGTGAGGGCTAGAAGGGAGCCATTGGGAGTGGTGGGGGTGTTGAGAAGAAGTGGAGGTTACTTTTGGTTGAGGGGATCAAGAAATGCCTCTGGAGCAGACTTTTGAGTAGAACCTCGCAGGATAGGTCAGATACAGGTATTTATAACTGGAGAGGTGAGGAAGAGTAGAGCGTACAGCATGAGCATTACACAGAGGAACACTTAGAGCAGATTACTGGGGACGGTGGAGCGGTCATTTTGGCAGATACGTAGAGGACATAGTTGATAGAGGGCAATGAGTCAGGAAAGGTAGATTGAGATCACATTGCATGTGTAGTGATATAGGGGCCTTCTCTGGTATGCTGTGGCTCCCATGTTGGGAAGCAATGCATGGTTTCAAAGTGTTTTCCTATGTCAGTTTGTCCATGGAAGGAGCCTAGGGATATGCAGGTCAGCTTCATGTAGCTATTCGGGATTCAGGGAGGACTGTCCCATCTGTCTTCTAAACCTGAAGGAGGGCTCCTTTGGTGATGAGGCTGAAAATCCTCCTGAAAGCAGGAGTTGAAGTTTGTATCTCATTCAGTGAATGTGTCTCCTATCAGCGAATGTAGCATTCTTTATCATTAAATAAAAACATTTATTTTCAGAAGATTAGCATTATTGTACTTTTCGCTCAATAATATTCTGCATATTATTCTACAGAGGTCTTTAAAAGCTTTCTTGGCCAGGCGTGGTGGCTCATGCCTGTAATCCCAGCACTTTGGAAGGCGGATCACCAGGTCAGGAGTTTGAGACCAGCCTGGCCAACACACACACAAAAAGCTCTCTCCTGTGTCCTTCCTCCCAACTTGATGAACAATGGTCAGATATTACTGTGAATGGCTACAAGTACAAAAATCTCTCTTTGTTTTGGACTGTTTCATACAGGAAGATAGAAAAAACATTTTTTAAAGGGTCCTTTTTACAGTACAGAATGAAATACTCTATCAGCACTGAATTTCAACCAGTTAACTCAATACTCCGTCAGTGAAAATGACACGCAGATTGGATCTTGTGATGAATAAATAATGAGTCTCATTGAAATCTTCTATGCTGTTCTCATAACACTGTGTCTGGGGTGCATATTACATCACTCAGCTCAATTTTCAATAACCTGCTGCCTGGGGGAATCAGATTGACTGAGGGGGATCTCATGACTATCAGGTTACTCATACCCAAGCCGGTATTGTCAGTTTCACAGAAAATGATGTGGTTTGCACAAATTTAAAAATCCATCGTCATTGCCTGGAAGTCAGGTTCCTGTCTTAAATGCTTAGAACAAGGGAAATGATAGTGTTGATTTCTCAAATGAGATTTTATAGAAACTCAGATTCCATGAGTACATTAGAGATTCCTTAAAAGGCATGAATGGGATGGGTTAGATAAGACTGAGTGTCAAATGTATTGTTGGTTCAGATACATTTGAAAGGTGATACTATGGTAAGGTTGCATAGGTTTATAAGTTATTTTATTTTAAACCATCAGGTTTTGTACTTAATGGTCATAGTATTTCTTTCTTCAAAAAGGATAATAAGAAATCAAAAGGGAAGAATACCGTCTTCCAAAATAGTGATGATTTGGTGGTAGGAAGGTCAGTGTGCCCTTGTTCTCCGGGTTTGTCTTTACAATGCTGTGGTACCCAGATGGCTCCTGTATGCTCTGTTGGTCTGATTATAACTCTTGCATCAAGAGAAATAGCATGAATTCAGCATATAATACATGTTTCTTCAGTAATTGTGGTCTTAATTAGTGAAGTCAGTTTCTGTTCCAAAGGACAATTTCTTTCTTTCTCTATGTGTTGATTCATTTAATTTCAGGAATCAAGTAAAATGCAGAAATGTATTTCTCTTTTTTGTGATGGGGTCTCTGCATTGCATATCTTTTGCTATGTATGCGGTTGTCAATTTTGCTTGTGATTACTGTAAATTTCAAAGAAAACAGTAGGGATAACATGGGGAAAATGAAGGACACGTGAAAAATAAATGACTTAGTTCTTAGTTAAGTAAAGATGTGCAAAATACATCCTGGATTTCCATCAAAATATTGCTAAATATAAATTACAAGTAAGTACTTTTAATATAGAGGCCTTGATTATATGCAGTATCAGTTGTGGATATTTAAACATAATTCAATCTTGTGTATTTAAAAACTAAAAAAAATATATTAAGGTTTTACATGAATAATTTAAGTGTATTTCCATAACTTTTATGAAATGGAAAACTCAAAATTACATGGAAACCTTATTTCCCCTAATTTCAAGATTCAAGCAAAAATTTGCCCATTTATATGATCCATTCATTGTGTGTAGTTTCTTCTTAAGCTCTGATGACATCTTGTAATAAAAGCTAAATATATTTAATATTGTGAGAAGAGCAATATTTTGAACTGTTTGCTTTGAATAACCATTTGGTATTTGGCTAATCTTTTCATGCAGAGAAGCTTATAAGGCTACTGGGCAAAGGCCATTGGACTGGTGTCTGCAGATTTAGATTTAAATAGAAACTCAGTTATTTTTTAGCTGTGTGACCTTGGGAAAATTTCTAAGCTTCTTTGGACATCAGTTACATACCCTGTAAAATCAGGGATATAATATCTACGTTGTTTTGTGTTAGGTACGAATATAGCAAATGTGTACTGTTTTGCCACGTCCCTGTCTTACAGCAGGTATCATGATTGTCAGCACTTAACTGTATTTTTGCAGCATTTCAGTAGTAGTGAACTTTTTATCTGTCATTTTATGGAGCTCTCAATTAGCATGGCTGTGGCTATTCTAGAACCACATAGACCAGTTAATGGAATGTATGCTAAAATGTCAGTCGGCAAAGAATGGAATGCTTGCTCTCCTGTTCACCCATGCTGATAATTGAAAGAAAGCTGAGGAAAAGCCTTTTTCAAGGTTAATTCTTCTGAACAACATGATTTGATAATTTATCTTTTGTTTGATTGAGATTGACAACATGTACATATGCCAGTTTTCCTCCATTGATGATATCCTGCCATCATCATCTCATACTTTCATAGCCTGATTTCTTTCCCCCTTTGGGCTCAGGAGGGTGCTGTTGCTTATACATCTGAAAATGGAGGGGAGACAGGTTTTTCTGTTTTCCTCCCCAAACCACCCTGTTTCCCATATATTTTCTTTTAGCAAGGTTTATAGTAGGGAACATTAGTTCGGTAGCTGCAATAGCTTGCAGCATTCAAGTCTCTCTCTCTCTCTCTTTTTTTTAGAAAAAGGAGGCACTGTTATAATCTAAAGGTTATTCTTTCCCAACCTGGCAGGCAATATTGTTGCAGCTGAGTCCAGAATCTCTATATAACAACCTTTTCGTTGAGTCTGGTTTTGTTGTTGTTGTTGTTCAGTGGTTTATTTTCCCACCTCCTGGAGTGACAAGAGAAGGCAGAAAGTTTTGTCTTTAAAGTGATACTGTTTTCTGGCTGCCAAAAATATTTCATGAAATATTTTGGAAACTTTAATAACACTCAGACCAAATTAGTTTTACAGAATCCTATATCTTGGTAATTTTGGCTTACTGAGACAAAACTATAGATAACGTTGATTTTGGATTTCAGAAAATTCAGCACTTAAAAATAGGATTTAATTGACAGATGATACATGGGGTGACCATTTACTTTAAGAAGACTTCAGGATTCATCATGAATTTTCTTTGAGTATACAAACTTAGATGATCATCACCTGCTCATGGGGAAACTATTTTAAACTAGAGGTAACAGCACAAAACTGGAAGCAACTGAATAAGAATTTTTTGGTTTGCTTACTTTTGCTTGTTTTTAAGGAGTTGAGGGGAGAATTTGTGGAGAGGTGGCAAGAGGAAAACATTTTTCCAAAGCTCTCCCAGTGATTTTGATGAATAACTAGGTTTGAAACCCACTGATGTGCATTGAGAATCTGATTCCCTCATATAATGGCATTAAATATTATAAAAATTTCACAAAAACACCAAGATTTTTACAGCTGAAACGGTATACTAGAAACCATTTATCCATCTCCACGGCACCCCCTTCTTAAAAGAACTTGAGGCCAGGCACGGTGACTCACAGTTATAATTCTCTACTCTGGGAGGCCGAGGCCGGTGGATCATTTGAGCCGAGGATTTCGAGATCAGCCTGAGCAACATGGTAAGACCTCATTATTACAAAACATACAAAAATGAGCAGGGTGTGGTGGTGTGCACCTGTCGTTCCAGCTACTTGGTAGGCTGAGGGAGGAGGATCACTTCGGTCCAGGAGGTGGATGCCAAAGTCAGCCGTGATTGCTCCACTGCATTGCAGCCTGGATGACAGATGAGACCCTGTGTCAAAAATAAATAAAATAAAATAATTGGAGACACACAGAAATTAGGCCCATGACTAGTTGAGAGGAGAGACAATGGTGTCCTCTAGGCCGCCCCATCCAGGCTGAATTCTTTTGTAACTGTAAACATTATTTCTCTTTTAATTCTTAAAAACTTGATATTATGGAAATTTTCAATTGGCCATTTAGACTTCAGTTAGACTAGAGACTGGTATTAGACTTCCGTGTACCTGTCACTCAAATTCATCATTAATTAATTACAATTCTACTTTTTATTTCCCCCTGGGTTCTTTTTTTCTCTGCTAATAATTTCTAGCTTCCTCTTGAAATTGAGCTGTTGGTAATTGTTTTGCTGCTCTCTTCCTCCCAGGTTCCTCCTCCCCCCCCACCTCAAACAGCTTCACTTAGGGTCTCATTTGCATTTTGTCATCCTAGTGCTCCAGCTTGATTTCAACTCGCATTCAAATGGAATGTTTGCTTCTGCAAAGAACACAAGCTTAACACAAAGAGACTAGAATCACTGTCTTTTTCTTTCTAATTTGGTTAATTGCCTTTGCTAACATGGTATTACTGTTTGAAATTGTTTATCCCTCAATAGAGGTCTCCTCTCTTTGATACCAAACTTAAGATGGGTCTAGAAGTGGAGAATTACAAGTAGGGCAACACAGTCTCCACATTTTTTCAACTCTACACAGCACCACTGCACAAACCCAGGAGCAAAACTTTAGGCATTAGCATTGGGCACATCATTTGGGAGTATAGACATTCATCCTGTTACTTCTAACTCCAGAATGCAGTGGGATTTTTAAAAAGGCCACCACTAGAGTCTTAAAGTTTCTTTGACCACAGAATATGACTTTAGTTTCTTGCTGACTTGTGAATACTTGAATCACCGGCAACCCTAATGTAAAAGTGAGAATGACTCCAAAATGGAACATACTTCAGAGATAAAATAGCAAGAAAGGAGAAAATATGGAGATGCCAATTGAAAAATGGGCTGGCTGAGTGAGAAAAGGGCTGAATTTAAGTTGTCAAAGCAGCAGTCTGAAGTTTCTGGTTCTTGGACAGGATAATTTGTAGTCTTTGATTCTCTTTCATTCTGCAGTATAATCTTCTCCCTGGCTGCACTGACTTCCATATTGTTCAAGAGGAAGAGAAATAACCCATCTGAATTCACTAGCTTGCATTTGCATATACACACAGCTGGTGGTAATGAGAACCACCATTTATCAAGGCTTAGTATGTGCTAGCAATGTGTCTTCTGTGCCTGTTTTGTTCCATTCTATGAAAGCATTAACCTCATTTACAGATAAGATACAGATAAGATATCCAGTGAAATAATTTGCCTAAGGATTCATAGATAGGATGCAGCAGAGAGAGGATCTCCTCTCAAATATCTGACTCCAAACTCATGGTCTTCCTATTATACTGTTTTCATGCAATTTTAGTCAAAATGAAAGATCCAAGTAGTATTAGAAAAGAAACAATGATTTTTTTCACATTACTTGTCTTTGGGACCAATGCTCATTATCCACAGTAGCTTTGAATACAAATAATCTGTACTTCCAGGTGCAAAAACTAGTTTTATGAGTGCTAAAAGTACAATGATGGATTCTCTCCACCACAAGCAAGTAGCAGACATCTATACAATAACTGTATAACTCACTGTGCTAAGTGCTAATGTAATTCCTTATGAAATGCTGGAGAAGCACAAGTATCAGACCAAATTAATTTAGGGAAGAATCAGAGTGACAGAAAGTAGTGGTGTCTAAGTAGCTCTGCTTGTCCGTGTGTGTGTGTGTGTGTGTGTGTGTGTGTGTGTCTGTGTGTCTGTCTGTCTGTCTGTCTTAAGACCATTTCATGCTTGTGCATTCCATTTAGGTTTAGAGTCAATATCCATTTTTTATCTCCTCAGTGCCTCTCACATGACAAGAAATCTGTTATATTCTTTCTTATTTATTAATACATTTATATTGAGTATCTTCTAAGTACTGATCTAGATGTTGAGGTGAAAGTAGTGAAGAAAACAGACAAACACCTGCTCTCTCAGGATTTACATTTGTGTGGTAACCATTCTCCTGATAATTAGTACATTCATTATTTTTACTCTGTATTACAAAAAATGTTGAATGAACCCCCACCCCGCAATTGCTTAATATGCAGTAAGACTGAGTTTCAAAGTAAAAAATAGCCCAATAATTAGAATATTAGATGAGTTGTACTGATACCTGTGTGAGTGTGTCTAGGCTCTAATTGGTTTAGAAACTTCCTTGAGATCAAGGACAGGACCGACTTTTTCTTTGGCATGCCTCTGTCCCAGAAGGGAAACAGGCATTGAGATAGTGGTATTCTGAGCTTGACCATCACGTTGGCCTGCAGGGACATATCACTTCTACTGTGGCCTTGCCCTACATTTAACAGACTTAAAGGAGAGGCTCTGTGCAAATATCCTGGAGGTTGGACTTGACTAAGTTTGCCTCTTATATGCTCATGCGTTTACCTACTCTGCATGGTGTTTCTCCAAAGCATGCAAACAAGAATTATTTGGATTCAATTGACATTGAAGCATTTGCTTTGTTTCTGAATTTCATATTTCTGCATCATTGCTAATTAACCATATTATGGATGTGTTCTTGACAGGTAGTGCATTGCTAATGGCTTTATACAGGAAATAATGAGTCCGCACTAAAGAGACTTTTATTTGTAATCAGATAAAAATTTTTCCTACAAATTTCATAAAAACTACAAATTTGCTTAGGCTAATTGGCAGTGTTTTGATGCCCAGGAGTGTCCATGTATCTAACAGTGTCCTAAATTGTGCAGACTATTTTGTGTGGATTGTAAAGATCATAAAGACTTTTGATATCTGAGCTTTCCTCTATACAAAAAAGGCCTACATGTTCCCTGATTCAATATCCAAAACCATGAGATCAGTCAGGGAAGATTTTAATTTTTTAAAAATTACTATTCAAACAATAAAGTGCATAAACTCTGCATTATGTGACACTCCCAACATGGCAACACTTCAAAATAGGAAACATTTAGTATTTCTGAAGGAAAATATATGAATATTTACAGTAACTGCAATAAATAAAAACTAACCTCATGTCAGTTCAGGTCAGGCTTTTAGTTTTTAATACTTTTATTGAGATATAATGCACATATCATAAAATTGGACCATTTGAAGACTATAGTTTATGGCCGGGCATGGTGGCACATGCCTATAATCCCAGCACTTTGGGAGGCTGAGGCGGGCAGATCATGAGATCAGAGATCAAGACCATCCTGGCTAAAACGGTGAAATTCCATCTCTACTAAAAATACAAAAAATTAGCCAGGAGCGGTGGCACATGCCTGTAGTGCCACCTACTTGGGAGGCTGAAGAAGGAGAATTGCTTGAACTGGGGAGGCAGAGGTTGCAATGAGCCAAGTTGCAATGCACCCCTACACTACAGCCTGGGCGATACAGCAAGAATCCGTCTCAAAAAAAAAAAAAAAAAGAATACAGTTTGATTTTGATTGTATTCAAAAAAATTTTAACTGTCATCATCAATCTTAATTTTATGTTTTGGAGTAGAATTAAGGGTAGGGATTTTGGCCCTTTTTCAAAGATGTGGGGTGTGTGTGTGTGTGTGTGTGTGTGTGTGTGTGTGTGTGTGTGTGTGTGTGTGTGTTTGACTTTCCAAGTTTAATAGGATCTGTAGTGAAAAGTGTTGACCTCGAAACCTGGTTAAAGTCTTGTGAAGCCCCTGTTTTTTCACTGGTGCCTTTAATCCGCTTAGCTGTCTATTTACTGTTTAACAAATTGGCACTGAAGTTTGAGTAGTCAGGATATCTTCTTTGGGGTTATGTATGGGTCAGAATGGTTGGATTCTTAATTTGTTTTTTCAAAACTATGATAAATTGTAGGTCCCTACATAAATGCGATTTTCTGGAGTAAGAATCTTACATGAGCATTTGATTGCTTTCTTGGCTGTGTGTTTGGTACATGCAGCTCTCGATTTCTGAATGAGTAACAGTGGTTTACAGTGTAAATATGAATCTGGGCACTTCTTTTTCTTTCCCATTTATTTGCCTCTCAGTGATGTTTTACAAATGTCTTACATATGCCGTAGGAATTAGGTTGTATTTAAAATGTAAAATTGTCTTGTTTTTAGCTTTGACTGGGAGTTTTATCAAATTATAAAGGTGACTGTAAAATTTGGGGTAAACCCGATTTCCATTTTATTACCTATTTGAAAAAGGAATTATTTTCAGACAAACCAAACATTTAAAGCAGGGAGTGAATTTGGAATTTTCTTGTCCTTTGAAATAAATAGCCATCTTAAACTATGCCCAGATTATTGCTTCCTAGAGGCAAATTCACTACTGAACAACTTTAAAAGAGCAATCACATAAAGTTAATTATGGGAGAACGATTCTATAAAAATTTAATATGCTATTAAGACATTTGCTGGTTTACATCAGATTTATATAAAAGTTCTTTGAACCTGCACCTTTGCGTCCAGCTGGTAGCCTTTTTCTAGATTAATTACGTGAAAGCCTCTAAAAAATGTTAGACATTTGAGAGAAGTTGTGATTTCAGAGATAAAGGGAATATGCTGTGAAAAGTATGGCCATATGGTGTAATGACATAAACCTTGCCGTTCTAATCAGGAGGCCTGAGTTCTCACACAGGTTTTGCCACTACCTAGTTGTGTAATTGTGAACAACTCATTTAACCCGCTCCAGGAGGTTTTCCTAATATGGGCATTTCTGAGGATGCTTCAGGACCAAATTGCGTTCTATTTGAATCATAATTAAAAAATAATAATTTTACTGCTAAGCCTTTTTGGGGTAAAATAATAATTTCCTGTCTTTGAAATAATCTGGAAAGATGGGCTTCTTGTGCAGATAATCTGTTTTTTATTCATTTCTAAGAACAGAAGATTAAGTTTCAAAGTGCTTATAATGTTTTTTTGAAGGCCAGGTATTGATTCCAAACTGCAGTGCGTTATATGTTTTGTGTTTCACCTTTCAGAGGAAACTATTTATACTTAAAATAATATCCCCCTTTCTCCCTTTTTTATCTTTTCCATTATCTTTTAAACATACAGTTAACACTTGAGTATCTAAAATGGAGCCGCTCATGAGTCAATCTCACTTTCTAATTCTTCACAAATATAGAATAAAATAGGGAATTATGTCATTTTTACGTTAGCTGTGTAATCATTTTATGCACATAATTAGAAATTGACTCTGATTCCTTGTTTTGTGCAAGAAAAATAATGCCTTTTAAATACTGAAATTAATTTGACAAATAACCTGAAATTAGTTTTTTAATCAAAGAGAAATGAAAAGAAAACCTAAAAAAAATTGTTAAGTGCCATGCTTGATCCTCAATCTCAGAGGTCCGATACTTTCTCTGCAAAGGCCAGATAGTCAGTGATTTTTGCGTGAGGGCTATATGGACTTTACTACAGTTACTCAGCTCTGCTGTTTATACTGCAGACAAAGAGTGTGGTTACGTGTTCTGGGCTATAGTTTGCTGACTCGTGATCTTTCTAATAACTTACTTGCTAAACTCATATGTGTAAGTAATTCAGGCTCTCCAAAGAGACTATGTTTAGGACAGTACATTTGTAGTAATATGCATCATTCCATTTCATACAAGTTGCATGCATTTTACAAGGGACTTTTATGTTCATTTTTACTTTTATCTGACTCTAATACTTCTATCACAAGGATAATTTTTTACTTTTTAAATTTTTTTGAGACAGAGTCTCGCTCTGTTCCCAGGCTGGAGTGCAGTGGCGTAATCTTGGCTCACTGCAACCTCCTCTGCCTAATGGGTTCAAGTGATTTCCCCAGCCTCAGCCTCCTAAGTAGCTGGTACTACCAGTGCACACCACCTGTATTTTAGTAGAGACAGGGTTTCACCACGTTGGCCAGGATGGTCTTGGTCTCCTGACCTCATGATCAGCCCGCCTCGCCTCCCAAAGTGCTGGATTACAGGCATGAGCCATCACGCCTGGCCAATGTTTTACTTTTAAAATCATTAAATTAAATCATTATATATATATATATATATATATGTAACTTTTACAGCTGAGGAAACAAATACATAGAGCAGTATGGTTTGCCCAGGCTGAGCCTGAGAGTGCAAGACCTTTACTCATTTTCCCTACTCCATGTTGTATCAGAGTACGTATGAGTGAGCACATTGAGCAAGTATCTTTGAGCCCACTTTGTGTCAGTAGAAACTCCTTTACCCTACAATTCTGAAAATCAGCCAAGTCTGAATTTAGCATTATGGCTATTCTCTGGATACTGAATTCATTCAAAATAGTCAGACAAAGTAAACTTTGGTAACAATTACCCTGTAAAGGAAGCCCAAGAAAGCAGAAGGTGATTTCCAAGAATAACCACCTCTAGAAGTTCACAGCAGCTGTAAAAATATATCTTCAGTTGAAATTTTGCTTGTAGCATTAGGGCACTTGAATTTTTTTTTAATCCTCTTTTTATGCCACCAAATTATTTAGATATATTGAACAGATTTATTTATTGATCTTAGTATAAAGGTTAAGCACTTCTATCATGAAGGAGAGCTGACACTTAAAAATAAAACTGTGAAGTAAATCTTATACCAGTTTAGTAGCTTTTTTCTTGACTAGAATTGGTGATGGTGGTGGTGGTGGTGGTGGTGGGGTAGTAATGTGTTTCTTAGTGTTTTCCTTCCAGGTAGATACTAAGTGATTGACTTTGGGAGTGAGTTCTGTGTTTTTTAGCTTTTTTATTGTTGTTTTTTAAGTCTTGGTAAGAAGTGCATTGATGATTGTGACATATTTCAGCTGAGAGGTAATAGAAAGTTTAATGATGTTCTCTCTCTCTTCATGTCTCTTTGAAAATGGGCCATTTTTTCCCATCCAAATGAAGAACACATAGGGCAGTTGAATATTATTAGATTTATTGATTCAGAATTAAGAAAATGCTGGGTAATGAAATCTGTAAAGCTCAATGTGAATTTGGCGTTTTTTCCTTGTGTTTTAAACTCAACAGGCCAAAATCTTAAATCATAAATATTCCATAAATACATTCTATTAAGTATTATTTAATTAGTCTTTTTAAGTGTAACTTTATAATTGACATTTTTCAAAGTTTTCAGTTTGTTTTTCATTTTGTTTTGTTTTTTTGCAACGATTTGTAATATTTACTTCATTTTCCTGATCAGGCAGCTGGCTGTATAAGGCAGTATAATGGCTGCTGCTTTAATAGCAGTGCGACCTGGGAATCATAATTTTACCTCTTCATTCCTCAGTGTCCACATCTCAAATCTAGAGTTTTCTGACAATTAAATGCATTAATACATAGACATCTCTAAGTCCCTAACAGTGCTGAATTAATGTGAGCCTTTTTTTTTTTTTTTTTTGAGATGGAGTCTTGCACTTTTCCCTGGACTGGAGTGCAGTGGCATGTCCTCGGGAAACCTCCGCCTCCCAGGTTCACGTGATTCTCCTGCCACAGCCTCTCAAGTTGCTGGGATTACGGGCGTGTACCACCACACCTGGCTAATTTTTTGTTTTTAGTAGAGACGGGGTTTCACTATGTTGGCCAGATGGGTCTTGAACTCCTGATCTCGTGATTCAGTTGCCTCAGCCTCCCAAAGTGCTGGGATTACTAGTGTGAGCTACTGCACCTGGCAGAGCCATTTTTTAAATTTATCTTACCTTCTCTCCAAATTGGCTAATTTAAAAATATGTCATAACGTTTATATGCTTGGCTGTATCTGTGCTACTATTTTCTTTTAAATATCAAAGTTCATTAGAGAAATTGCAATGGAAGTGAATACTGCAATACTGTTAGGTAATATTGTAAAGATATATTAGTCTATTTTTGCTTTGATCAAAGTTAAATTTTGTTATTTACTACAGTACTAAAGTAGGAAGTGGCTAGATTCTTGAGCGATATTTAAAATTAGATTAAAAATAACTTTCTCTCTGAAACCACATTCTCAAGTCACAGAGACATATGCAATTATATAGAAGTTTCTCAAATCCTGCAACTGCGTCCTTTCGAAGTAACTGACAGTTGCTGTTTCAAGAATATCCTGTCTCCCATATCAGTAACCTCTTTTGTTTACAAATCATCCTAACACTTCAGCTTACCTCCTAAACACCCCAGAAAGTGAAGTGGACATTTTAAGAGCCTTCATTTAAAGTTGGAGATGTCCAGAGGAATTACGTAATTTTATTACTGTCATCTTGTTGTGAGGAACCGGGAAGTCTAATGATTCAAAATCTAATCTTCCTGTCTCCTTTCTCGCTCCCTTTTTTCCTCCCTTTACCTCTACCTCTTTTTCTTCTTTCCTTCCTTCAAACACTGTATTCTTCTCCTATTCTTCATTGATTAAAAAGTACCCTAAGGATAAAGAACTTGTCTTGGCTTCATAGTTCAGGTATATTTCAAATGTATTTGAAATTGCTTCTACAGTACAAGATAGTCCTTATTTGCCAAAGGAGCTTTAAATGTTTTACCATTGTTTTAATGCCCCATTTAATACAGTACCCACTAGGAGAAAAAACAAAATCAGACTGTTAAAGAAACTAGGGACACCGACATAAAATATGTAAGTTAAAGAAATGTAGAGCTATGATATCACCAAGACACATATACTTTTAAAAATCCCAGAGTAGGCTGGGCACTTTGGGAGGCCAAAGTGGGCAGAACAGGAGGTCAAGAGTTCGAGACCATCCTGGCCAATATGGTGGCACTGCCCCCATCTCTACAAAAATACAAAAATTAGCTGGGTGTGGTGGTGCGTGCCTGTACTCTCAGCTACTCTGGAGGCTAAGGCAGGAGAATATTCTGAACCTGTGAGGTGGAGGTTGCAGTGAGCCGAGATGGCGCCACTCCAGCCTGGCAACAGCGTAAGACTCCGTCTCAAAAAAAAAAAAAAAAAAAAAATCCCAGAGTAAAGAACCCCTACACTATATTGTTTTGTATAAGTACACAGAATACACAGATGAGATTGGGCTATTTGATCAAGGTATTAAGATTCTGGTGTATCTAAAATTGCCCCCAGCCCCCCTCTAGACTGTTCTCTTGGTTCATTGTTTTGTTCATTCATTCAGTCATTTGCCCAGTCATGCATGTACTCATTCACCCATGCTACATGAAGTGTCTTCTCTGTGCCAGGTGCTGGTCTAGTTGTTATGGATAGTGAGTCAGTGAACAAAACATAGATAAATCCTTGCCCTTACAGAGCTGGTATTCTTGTGAGAGCAGTGAAACTCATTCTGTAAGTGTGAGATAATGAGATTAAGATTGTATTCTTAGTGTCACTTTGGGCCTTAACAACTTCAGACTTGACCTTTACAGTAGTTGATATCTTTCATAGGTGATATAAGTTACAAGATTGGTGAGCTTTGAGAAAGCAAGGATTAATGTAACCTGGAGAAACTGAGTTGTTTTGGTTAAGTCCTGCAGGAAAAATAGAACTTAAGCTGGAGGTAAAGAACATTTAAAAAGTGGCAACATTAGGTGGATGCACAGGAATTTGGTTTATACCTAAACCGATAAAGAAGGCAGTACCGTGAGGGATTTTGAGTTTTGAAACAGTAAAGATACCAGTGTAACTTAGGGAGATTTGAGGTTTGGATAGTAAAGATGGGCCAAATTTTGGCCAGTTTTGAATACCCAGCTGAGAATCTAAATGTTCTTGCTTTAGAGAATTATCTTAGATTCCTGATGAACAGTCGTAATTAAAAATAGAAATGAATGAGCCATATGCAGTGCCGTGTTCTTGCAGTCCCAGTTACTCAGAAGGCGGAAGGAGGAGGATCTCTTGAGCCCAGGAGTTCAAGCCCAGTCTGGGTAAAATAGCAAGGTCCTGGCTTGAAAAATAAATAAATAAATAGATAATGAAAAATTAAAAACAAAGTGTCGTTCCATGAGCACAAAGGAAGATGGAATTTCTAGTTCTAACTGCAATTGAATAGCTGTTTCTCGGTGAACACATGCAACACATAAGATATCAGTTTCCTCACTGCAAAATAAATATTGAGGAGATATTCTCCAGTGTTCTGGATTTTATGGATACAAATTTTTGACCTCTTTGTCTCCTAGCATTTACCAATCTGTGGCTGTATGAGCTTTCCAGTAGCAGTTAATGGTCTTTTATGTCAGTCACCACTTTGAGGTCAGAGAGGGTGAGAGCACTTTGATGAACAGAGGCCTGTTGAAGAATTGGAATTGGTGGGTATGAAGTAGGTATTGCTGGGTTTAGTGTGGTTTACAGCAGTGGTCCCCAACCTTTTTAGCCAGTTTCTCGGAAGACAGTATTTCCATGGACTGGGTCGTGATGGTTTCCAGAGGAAACCGTTTACCTCAAATCATCAGGCATTAGATTCGCATAAGGCGCACACAACCCAGATCCCTCACATGGGCAATTCACAATAGGGTTCCAGCTCCTATGAGAATCTAATGCTGCCACTTATCTGACAGGAGGCAGAGCTCAAGTGGTAATGCATGCTCACCACTCACCTCCTGCTGTGTGGCCCAGTTCCTCATAGACCACGGATCAGGGCTGGTCTGTGAACCAGGAGTTGGGGACCGCTGATTTATAGCATAGAACCCTGGACGTACAATCAAAGGACATAGCTTTTAAGTCCTAATTCTTCTACCCATTGGGTGGTGAGATTCTGAGTAACAGTCTAACCTTTGTGAATTCTGCCTGCTCTTTGGTAAAACACTAATTCACAAAGTCTACAAACATCATAATGTTTTATAAGGGGCTACTTCAGATAATACATATAAGGCACTTTGTAAGATGTTTAACAAATATTCATAATTAGTGTTACTAGTAATAAACCATTTCTTCCACATCACATCCCAAAGTGAGATATAATAACAGAACAGAATGTTTTCCAGGCACTGCTTTCTTTACTAGATGCCAGGATTTCATCTGGGAGGAATAAAGCAATATAACAGGTGTTTGAATTCATTAGGCAATTATACACAACTTCTTTTCCTCATAATATCTGGTATCTCACAGAAAAATATAATGGAACTTAATTCGGATTTGCTTTACCATATCATTTGGATGACCTGTATTTGTTTACACTGTCGAAGGAACAAGACACATGGGTTGATTTGAGATAGGGTTCAGAATAGAACAAAACTGGATTTATTAAGAAATGTGATCCTAGGCCGGGCACAGTGGCTCATGCCTGTAATCTCAGCACTTTGCGAGGCCAAGGCAGGTGGATTACCTGAGGTCAGGAGTTCGAAACCAGCCTGACCAATATGGTGAAATCCCATCTCTACTAAAAATACAAAAATTAGCCGGGTGTGGTGGCAGGCACCTGTAATCTCAGCTATTCAGGAGACTGAGACAGGAGAATTGCTTGAACCCTGGAGGCGGAGTTTGCAGTGAGCTGAGATCATGCCACTGCACTCCAGCCTGCGGGACACAGCGATACTCCATCTCAAAAAAAAAAAAAGTAATATGATCCTTACTGTAAAATTTCTGATATGTTTCCTTTAGGAGTTATTACAGAAACCTATTCAAGAATGGAATTTCCTAATATTACTTAAAAGGTAATGTTTGAGTTAGAAGCTAAATAAAGACTCTAGTGCATCCTGTAATTTTTAATACTATCTGGTAATCAACATTTATAGCACAATGTTAAGACTTTTTATCCTTTACTTTTATTAAGGTTTGACTGGCCCATGGCATGAAGTTGCTTGCATTTTTGGCACTTCTGAATGTTGCTGGAGTTCACTGTTGCACTGAATGTGCCTAGCAGGGCACCATGCAAGGGGACGGGGACAGCTAGTGCGTTTGAACAAGGACATGTTTAAGTAGGGAGTAGGAAGCCAGAGATTGCAGTCAGTTAACCGATCCCTTCCATTTCTTACTCCCCTTTGCTTAATCTGAACTTACGGAGTGCCAGACATGCATCGGCAAAAACTTTTCGCTTGTCTCCCTGCAGGGTTCCAAGGGTCCTGAGCCAGTCAAAAAATGATCGACAGTTCAGTTAGGGAGAGTTCACTAAACTACAACTGTTAAAGCAGACGGAATTCCCATCAGAGGAATGCTTTTTGGACCTAATCCAATGATAATAATCTATTAAAACAAGTTGTCTAATCTTACGAGTTAACTTGAAAAGAGAAGGGGCTGAAGGGTGAATTGCAAAATGTTTGCACGTGTAAGTTCAGTTTATTTAATTTTAAATAATTAGGGCATGACAGTGATTAGTGCTAATTGGAGCTGTGTCAGGCTGAAAGAATTATCCAAGTGTGTTTTGAAGACTTCATGAGAGATTTTTTACAGTAAATCTTATTTAACTCTAGAGTTTGTTTTATTGATAATGCTAAAATTCAAAGATATACATCTTAATAAAAAAATACTAGATTTTAACACAATCTGAAATAATTTGAAAGCTAGTACTATAATGATAGCTACAAAGGTTAGGTATGCTTTAAAAGATACATGGGGGTTGTTTAAATGGCCATCAATAGGTATTTAATAAATGCAAAATTCCATTTTAACTGATTTGAAGTAAGATCAAACTTGGGTTGATTGAAGTCTTGTTGAAATGGAGAATGAATATTGCAATGATTATATAGGTTTCATAGTTTTTTGTTTATTTTTTTAGAGACAGACTCTCGCTCTGTCGCCAGGCTGGAGTGTAGCGGCACAATCTCAGCTCACTACAACCTCCGACTCCCTGGTTCAAGCGATTCTCCTGCCTCAGCCTCTCAAGGAGTAGCTGGTATTTTTTTTTTTTTTTAGTAGAGATGGGGTTTCACCATGTTGGCCAAGATGGTCTCGATCTCCTGACCTCATGATCCACCTGCCTTGGCCTCCCAAAGTGCTGGAATTACAGGCATGAGCCACCATGCCCGGCCCTGGTTTCATAGTTTGAGTACTTTTCTGTTTCAAAATCTTCCCGTGAATTTGCGTATTAATTTTCAAATCTCACAATTTCCATACATAATCTTTAAAAGTTAGTATATGATCAAAATTTAATTTTAAATCTCATATTAAAAGAGGGAAAGAAATAAAGCAATTACAGTTACAAAAATGTCATTTATTTACATTGGTAGCCACCAACAGGCTCCAAAAATTGCTTATTATCTGGCAAGAAGACATTTTTGGGGAGTTAACAGAATAGAACCTGAATGAACTGAAAAACTTCTTAATATTTTCCTTCGTTGCTAAACATCTGACATATTGCCACTTCACAGCCACATTAATAATTTCTATGCCAACATAACATGAAATATTCCACTAGTTTAGTACCTGTAAAGTAAGTATAATTTGGAAGCCATACTTTTGATGATGAATTCCAGCTAATAAATCGTATCTTTAAGAAATGCTTATTTGATGGTACTAATATTAATTTGTGCTTTTAGAAAAGTTATTCCATTTATTTATAGCCAATATTGCATCTAAGTTTACTATTTTACCTTTCAAGAAGATATTCATCATCAGAGTAACAAGAGGCATAGGCCTGAAAAATGGCTCTTCATGAAAATTCAAATTATATTTTCCAGCTTTTCCCACGTTACTCATCCCCAGACTCAATTTTTGTTTTTAAGGTTTTTTAAAATAACTAGCCTTCGGGTACTGTTGATATCAGTACTTTACCCCTTTTCACATATTTGTCTATATTAAAGGGAGCAAACTAAACAGTACAAACCAAGAAAGATTTGGGAGTAGGGTTGTTTTTTTCTATAATTCTACTAACCATACCTCTGTTACTCTGGTGTTCCTGGATGTTTATAATGGCCTCTCACTTACTCTGTTTTCTTTTATGCGGGGGTGATGGGAAGAGGATGACCATTCTGCTTGCTTAGTATACCCAGAGTGTTCTACTCAGCTGGCCTTTTAAGGATTCTAATTCTGCTTGATTTTACTCTGAATTACTAATAGTTATGAAGCGCAAATAAGTGCCACAATGTTGTCTGGAAATCGCTGAATTGTTTAAATCACTGAATATTGAAAGAAGAATTACGAAATTGATGGATGCTTTCCGACATTAAAACTTTCATTTAAAAACTATAGTCTGCCTCAGTTGCCCAGTCAAGAAGATGAGTATTTTCTGAATCAGTGTGGCATTCAGAGAAAAAAGACAGTGTATGTGAGATATGCCCAGATAAATGGCTGAATTTTTACCTGTGAGAAACAGAAAATAATAATTTGTCATTTGACATTGAATTTACTGTTTAAATTTAGGAAGAAGACATAGCGTAGTTATGGAGTTGGAGTATATTTCCATATAACAACATTAAACATTGAAATTATATGCTTATTAATGAACATCTATAAGGCATGTATGTTTATTAATTTCTATTTGTATGTATAATATAAAATCTCCTTTTTCTTGCTGGTGTCTTTTGTTTTCATAGAAAAACTCCCACACTCATTAAATAGCTGTCTATTATATCTTTGAGAGAAGGCGGCTGTATCTTTGCCTCCCCACTGAGTGAAGTCTCATTACAATTTGTCTCTTTATGTTTCCAAAATGCTGGGCTCACATGCTTAACTCATTAATGAGACTGGAACGCATCTCATAATGGCTGGTTTGTCGCACGAAAGCCACACAGAGTTAAAAGAATGTTGCAGTTTAATCCATTGGCGCAGGAAATACATTTGGAATGTCGTTGCCCAGTTGAGGCAAGATTGATAAAAGAAAGTTCCTTTTCGAAATTCAGTTAATTTTGAGCTCACTTAATTTTATTTCTCCTCCCACTAGTTGTCTCATTAAAGAACAGGGAAAGGAGTTTAATTTTTTTTTTTTTTTTTTTTAAAAAGTGTTTTCATAGTCAAGAGAAGTGTCTTCTTTACTTTTGTTTAAAACATTTTTTGTTGTTTTTTTCTCAGGTCACAAAGGATATTTTCTTCACATATTTTCTTTATAAAGCCCGGATTGTTTGGTGGCTAACCTGATTTGACCATAGTACACTGCCTGGTGGGAAGTGTTAAACCTCTCATTCTAAGCTAAACAAGATTACTCTGAAGGCTGGCATTCAGGGTCTTGTTTTTAATGTAATGGGTTAGGGGCTATGGCACACCCCTTGCAGTTCCACTAATTGAACTCTTTGGGTACTTCAGTTTCTAATAGTTAGCTCTAGAAGGGGCTTGCCATGGGTATGCCAGAAATTGCTCACTGCTTGATTTCCCCATGTTAGTTTAATGAGGAAGAATGGGTCACCATGCCAACCAAAACGCCATAGCAATGGGTTTAGAAGCATCCTTCCTTGATATTTGCTTTCCATTTAGGGGTTTCCAATAAACTACAAATGCTATAGAGTGTCAGACAAAAGCCAAATAGGATTTGAAATCAGTATGTCCTGTTGTACAATGCATATAAGCAACTATGTTCAGTTAACCTGAATTTTACTTCATTTTATATTCAATCTTTTTTTGATTAATGTAAAAGGTAGTGAGGCACTTAAGTTGGTCTTAATTTTCAGTTGTTAATTTTTCTTTGCTAGCAGCTTTCAGCTATTGATCTATCAAAGCTCATCGACTAATTTCATTTGTTTTCTAAGAGCTTTTATTCTACTGTACTAACGATCATTTATATAATATACTTTATTTTTTAGAACAGTTTTAGGTTTATAGAAAAATTCAGAAAATAAGACAAAGTTCCCACACACCCAGTTTCCCCTACTATTGACATCCAGCAAATCAGTATTGTGCATTTGTTGCAAGTAATGACCTAGGGCTGTTACATTATTAAATCGGTGGTTGATTCTGATTTTCTTAGTTTTTACCTAATGTCATTTTTCAGTTCCATGGTGCCAGCTGGGATGGCACATTTATTTGTCATGTCTCCTTAGGCTCTTGGATGTGACAGTTTTTCAGGCTTTTTCTTTTTCTTTTCTGTTTGAGACAGGGTCTTGCTCTGTGGCCCACACAAGAGGGCAGTTGCACAGTCACAGCTCACTGCAGCCTCAACCTCCCAGACTCAAGCAATCCTCCTTCCTCAGCCTCTCTTGTAGCTGGGACTACGTGCAAGCCACCACACCTGGCTGATTTTTGTACTTTTTTTTTTTTTTGTAGAGATGGTCTTACTTTGTTGCCCAGGCTGGTCTCGAACTCCTGAACTCAAGAAATCCTCCCACCTTGGCATCCCAAAGTGCTGGGATTGCAGGCGTGAGCCACTGTGCCCAGGCTTTGTTTTTGATGATCTTGTCAGTTTTGAGGATTACAATTATATATTTAGCAGTATGTCTTTCCATTGGAATTTTTCTGATTTTTGTTTAAATGATTATTCTGGGAATAAGTTTTTTTTTTGTTGTTGTTATTTGTTGTCTTTCTTTTTTATAATTTTTTAAAGTCTTTGTTTTTGAGACAGAGACACTCTGTCACCCATGCTTGAGTGCAGTGGCTAATCAGAACTCACTGTAGTCCTGATTTCCTGGGTTCAACAATCCTCCTGTGTCAGCCTCCTAAGTAGCTGGGAATACAGGTGCATGCCACATTATCTGGCTAATTTTTTTTTTCCTGTAGAGATAGGATTTTATTATGTTGCCCATGCTGGTCCTGAACTTTCAGCCTTGAGCGATTCCTCCCATATTTGCCTCTTAAAGTGCTGAGGTGACAGGTGTGAGCCATTGCTCCCGGCTGGGAATAGGGGTTTTGAGAGGAAGAACATAGATGTAAAATAATATTTTCATCACATCATAACAAGGGTACATACTATCAACACAGCTTACCACTACTGACCTTTGTCACCTGCCAGCGATAGTGTTTTTCAGGTTTCTCCACAGTTACGTTACTTTCTGCCCACATCGTCCCACTCACCTGCCTTTACTGTGCCTTTTGGAAGGAAGTCCCTATGCATAGACCACACCTACGAAATGGGAATTATGCTCTCATTTTTCAGGGTAGAGAATATATAAAAATTATTTGGAATTCTTCTGCAAAGAAGATTTATTTCTTCTCTCATTTATTTTTTGTATCACTTACCAATATGGACTCATGAATATTTATTTGATACTTTGGGTTATAATCCAGTATTGCATTACATTTTTTGATGCTCAAATTCTTCCAGCTTTGGCCATTGGGAGCTCTTTAAGTGGATTCTTGTGTGCCTTCCACACTTGGACATGTGTGTATCAGTGTATTTTTACGTGTGTTTTGAGCACTTTCTCCCTTTCTGGCACTACAAGTTGCGCTAAGTTCATCTTGTATATTATCTGTCCCAGTCCTAAAATCAATCCATTTATCCAAGGATCCCAGGTTCACTTTATTAGAAAATGGTAAAAACCATTGAAGGAATAAATACAAAAAAAATCCAACAAAATTCAGAAAAATATCTTTCAAGTATGATTAAGTGAAAGACTAGATAATCATCTTAAGTTGTTGTATGTTTAGCTGGAGATGTACTAATGCTTTCTGATGGATGCTTGAACTCAAAGGGAAACATGGTGTATTATGGGTTTAAGTGAACAAAATAACTCCTTATATCCAAAATACTGAATATCTTAGCATACTTTTTTATACCCCTTAATCTTTAAATTTTTTCTTTATAAAGACTGGATATGTCCACCCATTTAATCTCTTAATATCTTTCGAAATGCCAAACATTATAAAACTCTTTAATCTAGTCTGTTAGTTGGTGTGGGGAAAAAAAACAAATGTTTCTAATCTTGTAGACAGGATGATTATTAATAAGAAAACCCATTTTCTTTTAAAGGCAAACAGAACTTCTCTGACAACTTGATTATGACAAAACTTTGATTAATCACATGGATATGTTCTAGAAACAATTCTTAACTCCACTTTCAGCCATGCATTCCTTCTTGTCACATGTTCAGAAATTATGCTTTTGGGGGAGTATCCAGTGATAACTGTTTTGGGAAGGTGGAGAGCTATGAAAAATCCTATTTTATTGACATAAGAAAAGTGATGAATGGTGAATACAAAATAGAAGGTGCTAGGTTTTTGTTATGTCTGGATAGCCTTTTTTCTGTCTTATAACTTTCAGTACTGATTTTTATCTACTCTATTATTACAACTACTATCATTGCCAAGGGCTTAATTTGGAATTAAATGAGCCTTATGCTTAAGTAATTTATTCTCGTTAGTTTGCCAAAATGTAGGTCTCATGATGGTTTTAATACTCTACAGCAGGATGTTTACATTTTTCTTTCATTGAGACTAAAATATTCCTTTTCAGTTTCATTTATGTCCCAGAAAATCTGAGATCAGAAGATGATATTGAAGCTGCCATTATCAATGGCAGTTTTTCTTGAATAATAGAGTGGGGAGCTGTTATAGTTGAATTTTGCTTTACTCTTATTTTTATTTCTTTAGTCAAAGACCCCCATTGAAGGAAATAATTCACAACAGGGCTCTGTAGAGGCGTCACCACCACTAACTAATATGGCAGGGTCTTCTCATTGGCTTCTCCCTCACATTTCAGGTAATGTGTGGGGACGATTTCGATGTTTTCTGATAACTTTCACATTATTTACTCATTACGCTATAGTTATGTACTTCCATTAGTGTGTCAAAAAATTAAGTTGTCAATTAGGAACCTTATAGTAGCTGACTTTAATTCTATGATTTTCTATATCTGGCAGTTTCAGGAAAAACTCTCTAAACATTTTATAATTAAAAATATCTGGCTAGGCATGGTGGCTCACACTTGTAATCCTAGCACTTTGGAAGGCTGAGGCAGGTGGATCACCTAAGGTCAGGAGTTCGAGACCAGCCTGACCAACATGGCGAAACCCCGTCTCTATTTTTTAAAAAAAGTATATTAAAAAAATATATTTTTGTTTTTCAGTAAAATGGAGATTAGAGCTGATTCCCCTTTTTATGTTAAAGAACTTTACAGATGAATATATTTGAACATCTTAAAAATTAGACTTTCATAAAGCAGACCTATACTGTTTAGTGAACAATTAAGTGAATTAAAATATGAAGAAACCCTGTCCATACTGGTGTGAAATATATCTATAAATTTTTTGTTTGTAGAGATGCAGTAATTTTCCTATTTATAACTTTCAGTTATAACTTAATGGTTACAACTATAACCATTTAAAACTTTTACAACAAAGTTGTAGCAAGGAAAATGTTCCTCCCGAACATATGCTACTACTTTAATGTGTGCTTTTCATGGAGAGAGGGAATGAGGCAGAAAACATGACTTCATAAAGGTGAAAAGGCCAAGTTTCTGTATGTGGTGACAACAAACTGATTGAAAATGGTAACTTGGAATTATGTGCAATATTGTTGACTTTTTTAAACAGATGAGGTCTCGCTATGTTGCCAAGGGTCTTCTTGAACCTCTGGGTTCAGGACATCTTCCTACTTTAGCCTCCTGAGTAGCTGGGACTACAGGCTACTGTTCCCAGCCAGTTTTGTTAACTTCATGAACCTCTGTGTGGGATATTGGGAGCTGGGACTTAGCATAACAGGGTATAAAATGCGTGAGAGAAAGATAGAAACTAACTTTTATATGCAAGGGTCAGACTTAGTTTAAGAATCATTTATTTGAATTCCTACAAATGTCAGGCTCTGTGTTACCCTCTAGGGAGAGATGTGTTAATTACAGCTTAGCTCTAGAAGAGAGCTTTTTGATATTATTGTATATCTCAACTGCTGTGCATTTTGTTTTTATATTATTTTCCTTTGATTTAAGAGATTTTCTTGTAAAATTAAGGTAACAATCACAAAATAACTATATTAGAACATGGAAAAAATATTTTTAATGTTGAGAAACTTAATTATAACATAATAGCTTCAATAAATAACAAATATAGAAAAGTGCAGGAACTAACACATCAGATGTCTACTTGCCTATAACCAGAATTTAGATTTGTTAACATATTAATTGCATATTTTTTAAATCTAGTCAGTGTATGTCAAGTTGTCAAACCTTTTAGTTTTTTCAAATAAGCTTTTTGATAAATGGAAATCACACACAGATTTGAAGGCATCTTTTTTTTTTTTTTGAGATGGAGTTTCACTCCTTGCCCAGGCTGGAGTGCAATGGCATGATCTCGGCTCACCGCAACCTCCGCCTCCCAGGTTCAAGCGATTCTCTTGCTTCAGCCTCCTGAGTAGCCGGGATTATCAGCATGCCCCACCATACACACCTAATTCTGTATTTTTAGTAGAGGCAGGTTTCTCTGTGTTGGTCAGGCTGGTCTCGAACTCCTGACCTCAGGTGATCCGCCCACCTTGGCTTCCCGAAGCACTGGGATTATAGGCAGGAGTCACCATGCCCGGCCTGAAGCCATCTTTTCTGTTATCCATGCACTTGTCTCCCTACACTAGAGATTTCCTCATCTCACATTGGCATAAATACTTCTAGACTTAAATAAAAAAATAAGATGCCTTTCATGCATATATAAGCATTTGTGAAAAATATTTTTCACAAACAAGGTAGTATTTTTCTGAATGACCTGTGTGATTTGTAGCATGCATATTTGCAACATGATTTTTCACCAGTTATGCTGTTACATAATGATTTGGTTAATTGGTACATAATATGTTGATATTTATGCATATATACAAACGTGTAGCTCTTCATAATGTATGTGATTTATTTCTTTTATTTGCTATATGGATTCAGACATATGGATATACCAAGATTTTTTCATTACCATATTGAAATTTTTATCTATTTCTGTCTTTTCTTTTATAAACAATGCTAAGTATCCTTGTATTTGGATTTAGAGGTTTTGTTAGACTGTAGCGAGCTAAATACAGATTACCAAGTCATACATGGTACAAACTATTTTATTGTGTACTTTCATTTCCACAACTGTACAATATATATTTTTCGAACAATGTATGTTTGTACCTGTTCCAGAACAATATCTGTGAAGTTTATCTCTTTAGTTTTTCACTTTTTTAAACTTATATTTGTATCACTTTAATCTTAATTTTTATTAAATAATGAGATTGAGTATCTTTTCAGATCTTTATTGTTATTTGTCTTTTCTGAATTTCCTAGCTATATTATTTTCTTGTTTTTTTTTCTTTGTATTGGGTTGTTTGCCTTTGGTGGCTCATATTTAAGATTTTTTTCCCACCTGATATTCTGGGAACAAATCCTGTCTTCTGCATGTTGCAGCAAGACATGAATATTTTAACCTTGGGTTCTAAAACTCCTTTGTAGCCTGGCCTTTGTGACACTCTTTTATTGTACTTAGGATTCAATGTGTCCCAGGCAGAGTGCAGTGGCTCAAGCCTGTCTGTAATCCCAGCACTTTGGGAGGCCAAGGCTTGTGGATCATGAGGTCAGGAGATCAAGACCATCCTGGCCATGATGAAACCCTGTCTCTCCTAAAATACAAAAAATTGGCCAGGCGTGGTGGCACATGCCTGTAGTCCCAGCTACTCAGGAGGCTGAGGCAGGAGAATCTCTTGAACCCCGGCAGTGAGCCGAGATTGCGCCACTGCCCTCTAGCCTGGTAACATAGCAAGACTCCGTCTCAAAAAAAAAAAAAAAAAAAAAATTCAATTTGTCCCAGAGCCTTAGAAGGAGTGTTGTGTTTTATTATGGTTTACTCATTTACAGTGAGGCAAATATACCGTAAAACTTTGTGAAACAAGAGTCCAACAACATTTTTAGTATCAGTACTAAGAATTAGACTTGCACAAATATGCACTGACACTCAACTTCGGCTGCGTTAGAATCACCTATGAGATTTTACTTGTACCAGGGCATTAGTTCTTTTAAAAGTTCATAATTGATAGTGATAGACCTTCAGGTTTGAAAACTCTCCTTTAAGGCATGATGATTCTTCTCTTCTCAAAGTGGTTTTCTAGACAGAGTAGTACAGTACGGCAGTGTGGAGCTCGAAGAACACACAGGTCTCTCGTCTCTTTTATGACAAGTTTATATCCAGTGTGTAGAAGAGCCCCTGCAACCTTAATGATAAGCTGAATGAACTAATTGTTTAAGCTACTAAATTGCAATCCTTTTCTAATGCTCCCTTTCAAATATTGTACTTAAGTAATGTTTAAATATCCCACACTTTGAAGTCTCATCTTCTTTGTGTGAATTTTTGCTAGTATTAGCTTTCAAATCTTCGGTGGCGGTTCATTGGGAGAGTCATGCCTTATCTGTACTTGGATCTGAGAAATACAAGTGTAGCTCAATTTGATAACATCAAGCCGAGAATACAAAAGTGCTAAGGCAAATTGTAGGGTCACTTGACTCCTAGTAGCAGCTCAGTAAAAAATTTGCTAATTTGATTTAATCCATAAACTATAGCATAGGGACTAAATTAGAAATGAAAACCTTTTCCATGCTTTCTTGTATATTGTTTTAAGGCCATCTCCACAAGAAAAGTTGAGATGTTTTATTAAAAATTGGATTTGAAGAGATATATATATATTTTTTTATCAGAATGTCATATATATAGTTGATTTCTTTTTTGAGACGAAGTTTTGCATTTGGTGTCCAGGCTGGAGTGCAGTGGTGCAATCTGGGCTAACCACAACCTCCGCCTCCTGGGTTCAAGTGATTCTCCTGCCTCAGCCTTCCAAGTGGCTGGGATTATAGGCATGCACCACCGGTGCCCAGCTAATTTTGTATTTTTAGTAGAGAGGGAGTTTCTCCATGTTGGTCAGGCTGTTCTGGAACTCCCGATCTCAGGTGATTTGCCCACCTCAGCCTCCCAAAGTGCTGGGATTACAGATGTGAGCCACTGCACTTGGTCTGGTTGATAATTTTTAATAAAATTCTATGACAAAGCATTAAAGACACTTGAAAATTGCAATTTCATACTTTGGCTGATACTTTTTAAAATTTTTGTTTCTGTTTTAAGTTCCTGGGTACATGTGCAGGTTGGTTACACAGGTGAACATGTGCTTTAGCTGATACTTTAAAAATCATAGCATAAAGTTGATTTTAAAATGCTTAAAGTAGAAGAGCTTCCAAAGTGTTCTGATTTGCTTTGGCTGATCTTTAAAAGTCATAGCAAATCATAGCACTTCAGAAATTCTTCTACTTTAAACATTTTAAAAATCAACTTTACCTACTGTTTTAGCTTCCCTTCAAGAGTGTCACTTATCAGCCTGGGCAACATGGCAAAACACCATCTACCAAAGAATACACATGCACACACCCCAGCTATTCCGGAGGCTGAGGTGGGAGGATCACTTGAGCCCAAGAGGTTGAGGCTGCAGTAAGCCATGACCGCACCACTGCACTCCAGTCCAGCCTGGGTGAGACAGTGAGACCTTGTCTCAAAAAAAAAAAAAAAGAATGAGTCATTTATTTTTCCATACAGACCTCACCATTAAGTTAGAATAAGTATAGGAAAGCATTTCACTTCAGAACCATACTATATTTTGATCTTAGTGACTATGTCAGTTTGTTAGCATTTTATTACTTATGTTTGCTTTTTGTTTGTTTGAGACAGAGTCTCGTTCTGTCACCCAGGCTGGAGTGCAGTGGCATGATCTCAGCTCACTGCAACCTCTGCCTCCCAGGTTCAAGTGATTCTTCTTCCTCAGCCTCCTGAGTAGCTGGGACTATAGGTGCACGCCACCACAGCCGGCTAAGTTTTGTATTTTTAGTAGAGACAGGTTTTCACCATTTGGCCAGGCTGGTCTTGAACTCCTGACCTCATGATCTGCCCGTCTCAGCCTCCCAAAGTGCTGGGATTACAGGCATGAGCCACCGTGCCCAACCATGTTTTCTTGTTTTTATGTCATTTTCATTTTCTCAGTACTTAGACACATAATATTTAACATTGAATACTTTTTATTATTCATTTCTTTGTATTCTATTGTATTTAAATTTTCTTTTAGCATAATAAATGCAACAATATGACCATATCTGGAATCTCACTTTTATTTTTATAATTAAGATATAACAAATTATTAGAGATACTTTTATGAAAAATGAATAGTTTTGCCTTGTTATGACATTTCTGTCTTTAGAAATAATATAGAATTACGTTGTTTTTTGTTATTGTTGTTGTTTGAGTCAAAGGCTTGCTCTGATGCCCAGGCTAGAGTGCAGTGGTGTGATCTCGGCTCACTGCAACCTCTGCCTCCCAGGTTCAAGAGATTCTCCTGCCTCAGCCTCCCAAGTAGCTGGGATTACAGGTGTGTGCCATCACACCTAGCAACTTTTTGTATTTTTAGTAGAGACAGGGTTTTACCATGTTGGCCAGCTGGTCTTGAACTCCTGACCTCAGGTGATCCGCCCGCCTCAGCCTCCCAAAGTGCTAGGGTTACTGACATGAGCCGCCGTGCCCTACATCATTAAGGCTATCTTCTTCTGGAGTTTAATGACTAGCAAAGAAATCTGACCATATTTCCCTCCTTCATGTGGCTTCCCTGTCCCTTGGCTTCTCTTCTTGCCTGATTATAGCTGTTTTTGTAATGCTCTCTCTCTCTTCCTCCTCACTTCCCCAGTCATTCCCACCACAGGATATTGTAATAGAATGGTCTTAGTCACACTTTAAAAATGGACTTTTGGTACAAATTCAGAATTCAGTTGTCTTTCAAGGTCAGTCTTCTTTATCCATGATATCTTGTCTCATTTATCTTTGCCAAATGGTGTTTCTCACTTGTATAATCTAAGAGTACTCAGTTATATGATTGGTGAATCAAGTTATTACAAGTTCTTAAGCATGGTTTTGTGGGTTGATTTTTCTAAAATCAAGAAATTTTAGAATTATTGCTGTGTAGAATTTCAGAGGAACAATGGAATGGTTTGCACAAATTATTCTTAGATGTTAATGAGGCTTTGAAGTATTTCATTTTTCCAATTAAAAGTTAGATTGTTGAGGCAGAATGTGATATTATTCCTTCTACTATTAAAAATTCCATACAGCAAAATGTGAATTAATCTTAAGCCAATGTCTGGCAAGGATGTTTTTAAAACAATGAAGTTAATGCTGTGAATTTGGCATTACTGTATCTGATACTAATGAATAATTCCACCTCTTAAAATTGTCTAATTTCCATCTGGTTGCTGTTTCTCATTTCCTTTTTTAAGTTTTTAACTTCTAACCACCTATTCTTTTGTTTCTCTTCTTTTATAGTCACAATTATCCCCTTTTAGATTAAAAAAAAAACTTTAATACTTTTGAAATGTAAAAATGGACATATCACCAAAAAGTAGAAAGGGAACCCTAAATGAATTCCAAACTTTTTGTTTTATTAGAGATATAAAAACTTCTAAGATCTTAAAAGTAAGATCTCACTAATGAGTTTAAAATTAGGAAATAAAAGAATTTGTGTTAAGAAGGTCAGGGTCACCAGTTAGGAGGAGATTATTATAGGCATCCCAGTGTTGGTACTTGGGACTAGTGATGACAGAAGAGATAGAAAAAGACAGATTCAGGATATATTTGGATGTCAAAGTTGTGAAGACTTGGTAATGGGTGGAATGTGGAAGGAAGGAAGTGGCAGTGAAGAAGAAACTGGTTCGTAGTATGACTGCTGATGGTGATGATGATTAGAAGAGGAACTGTTTTATTTCTTTTGGGGGAGTAAGAAGTCAGCAGTTCTGTTGTGGGCATTTTGAGTTTGAGATACCTAAGTGAATTTGAGCAATTGAATAATTGGCTATGGAGGTGAAGGGAGGATGAAGGTATAGTCATTAGCATACATTAAGGACATTTAAAATCATGAACCGGCCTGTCACGATGGCTCTCGCCTGGAATCCCAGCACTTTGGGAGGCCGAGGCGGGCAGATCACGAGGTCAAGAGATGGAGACCATCCTGGCCAACATGGTGAAACCCATCTCTACTAAAAATACAAAACATTAGCCGGGCGTGGTGGTGCGCGCCTGCAGTCCCAGCTACTCGGGAGGCTGAGGCGGGAGAATTGCTCGAAACCGGAAAACGGAAGTGGCAGTGAGCCGGGATCGCTACTGCACTCCAGCCTGGAAACCGGAAAACGGAAGTGGCAGGGAGCCGGGATCGCCACTGCACTCCAGCCTGGCCATAGAGCGAGACTCTGTCTCAATAAAGAAAAAAAAAATCATGAACCTTGTTGAGGATCATTAGGTTAAGGTAGAGTGGAAAAGAGCATCCATGAGTAATGCTGTGCTTCCAGCAATCAGGGTTGGGGTGGCGGAGGAGTCTGAGGAGCAGAGTCCAGTGTGGCAGTTGTATACAATACATAGGCATTGTTTTACAAGAAGTTGTTTATACTTAAGACATATTGCTCTTTGTGGGTTGTTTTTCAAACTAAATATTTGGTGTATCCTTGGTAAGATTCTAAACCCCTTTCTGAATGTCATTAAGATGATTCTATACAACGCCGGTGTGTCTGCTGTAAAGAACGGCCTTACCATTGAACCATTAGTGGGATATGGTGCCCATTTTAACCCTCCCCGCTGTGCCTCTTTAGGACTTAGATTGTTAGATGTCAACTTAGTTCTTGCTGGGGTTGAAGGACTTTGCCAGAAAATTAGCATTGACATGGATGCCCTTTGGCCCTCCTCTCACAATTTTTTGTCATTCTCTTGAAATAAGTTAGTTCATTATTAAAGAAGACATTTAATTTTATTATTTTATTTTTCATTTGAGACAGTCCTGCTTTGTTTCCCAGACTGGAGTGCAGTGGTGCAATCTTGGCTCACTGCAACCTGGGTTCAAACTATTCTCCTACCTCAACGTCCTGAGTAGCTGAGACTACAGGTGCACACCACCATGTCCGGCAGAGTGTGTGTGTGTGTGTGTGTGTGTGTGTGTGTGTATGTGTGTGTGTATTTTTAGTAGAAATGGGATTTTGAACTCCTGGCTTCAAGTGATCCACATGCCTCACCCTCCTAAAGTGCTGGGATTACAGGAGTGATCCACTGTGCCCAACTCAAAGTAATTTTGTTTGTAAAAGCTGTCATCAACATGAAAAATTTGGGATTCATGAGGACTAGTTTTGAATGTCAGATGTCACTGATGTCAGTGACAATATGGGGCAGCAGATAAAAGCCTGGTTTGTAAATTCTGCAAGGATAGAATAAGACAATGAAATGGGGACTGGCTTAGACTTAGCTGCATGCTTTTACTCCCTTAGAGACAAGCACAGAGTCCTGCCATCCCAAATATTTTTTGACATGACTGATTTTGTTTTTCTTCAAAATCTAAACTATGATAAAATGAAAGACAATAGTTATTAGGTGCCTTCTATATCTTACACAGAGTGCTAAGTACTTTACATTGTGTTCACATTGTGACCTGACATGAATTCTGAAAGGGAAATAAATAATATTGAACCTACTTTGTAGAAGTTATGAAATTGAAACTTTGATTACTGGTATTTTAGAGAGGAAAAATAAGAAAAGATAATCAAAAAATATATGCAAACTATGATTCCATATTCAGGTTTTTTTGGAGATTAAAATTTTTCTAGGCATGTTTGAAAGGTGATAGAGGCTGGGCGTGGTGGCTCACACTTGTAATCCCAGCACTTTGGGAAGCCAAGGCAGGTGGATAACGAGGTCAGGAGTTTAAGACCAGCCTAGCCAAGATAGTGGAACCCCATCTCTATTAAAAATACAAAAACTAGCGGGCTGTGGTGGCAGGTGCCTGTAATCCCAGATACTCGGGAGGCTGAGGCAGAGAATTGCTTGAACCCAGGAGGCGGAGGTTTCAGTAAGCCAAGATTACACCACTGTACTCCAACCTGGGCGACAGAGTAAGCTGTCTCAAAAAAAAAAAAAAAGGCGATAGAAATAATTAAGTCTTTTTTTTGGAGACATAATGCTGTGTTTTTAACTGTCCATTTAAAGATGGTATTTTATCTCTAAATGGTAAATGTTCCCATGCTGTATTGATAATGATCTTAATTTTTCCCTTCTCTTTTTTGATTTCAGAGGAAGAACTTGTCTCTTTTCCTCAGCATTAGTTTGTTAACTTTCTGGGGGTCCTCCCTTTTGGGTGCCCGGTTATACTGGATGGGAAACAAACCACCAAGCTTTTCCAACTCGGACAACCCCGCTGCTGATTCAGACAGCCTCCTCACCCGCACACTCACCTTCTTCTACTTGCCAACCAAGAACCTCTGGCTGTTGCTATGCCCAGATACCCTCAGTTTTGATTGGTCAATGGACGCTGTGCCTCTGCTCAAAACAGTTTGTGACTGGAGAAACCTACACACTGTGGCCTTCTATACTGGACTCCTCCTCCTTGCCTCCTATGGTTTGAAGAGCCCGAACGCAGACAGAGAATGCAATGGAAAAACTCTAACAAATGGCAAGCAGAATGCAAATGGACATAGCTGCCTTTCAGATGTGGAGTACCAGAACTCAGAGACTAAGCCCAGCTTTGCATCCAAAGTAGAAAATGGCATTAAAAACGATGTATCACAGAGAACCCAACTTCCTTCTACGGAGAACATTGTTGTTCTGTCTTTATCTTTGTTAATCATACCGTTTGTTCCTGCCACGAACCTGTTTTTCTATGTCGGCTTTGTAATTGCAGAGCGAGTATTATATATTCCTAGTATGGGTTTCTGCCTACTGATTACAGTGGGGACCAGAGCCCTTTATGTCAAAGTCCAAAAGCGGTTCCTCAAGAGCTTGATTTTTTATGCTACAGCTACACTAATTGTTTTTTATGGACTCAAGACCGCGATCAGGAATGGAGACTGGCAGAATGAGGAAATGCTATATAGGTCAGGGATAAAAGTAAACCCAGCTAAAGGTAATGTTTTATTTTATGCTTTTGTCTGGAGAGCTTATACTTTCAGCCTCTTTACATCTTTGCTTGTCTTAAAATACAGTATTAAGGAGGAAGAGGTCCTTTTGTGCAGTATTTGTATCTTTCATGCTTTTTATTTTTTTTAAAGAGATACAGCATATAACCAATTTAGAGACATGCCTAGTATTTCTTACTTGGAATAAGAAAATATCTTCCTGTGTTTCTGACTTTATTTGTCCGGAAGAATTAGAGCTTCTGTTGTGTAACAATGTTGACTGTTGCAAGAATTTAGAAAAGGGCTGGGTTTTCACATTTTAAAATACTGATAGGGATAGCTCTGTTATCATATAATAAAAGTCAGCATCCCACGTAATTATACATTAGCTCTTCTGTTTTCCAAGCATCGCCTGAGGAAATACAAGACTTTCACTGCAACCTTTAAAAGATTTGGAGATGTGACTCCCTCTGAATCCTGAAATTATGTCTCTAGATGTCAGTGTGTGCACATTCAGGTGTGAGTCACCTTCGGCTGTGCAGAGGCTAAATTATCTGAATGTCGCAAAGCAGTTAGCAGGTTTTTACTTGGATTTTTAAGTCATTTAGAAAAATAAACTTTTCACTGTATAAAGAGAGCTTTGATTATACCATTCATGATTGCTTTTGATTTAGAAAATTATCTGAGGAAACCTCAAAATCGATAGCGAGCATAGAAAGTAGTTTCCTTTAAAATAAAAAAGTCAAAAGCTATGACAGTGAATTACTCTAGGCAATTAAATGTATTGGAAGCTAGAAGACAATTGGAAGCTAGTGCAGAAATATAGTAAATAATGCTAAAGAGTTTTGTTCTTTATAAGCTATTTTTCTTCTCTCTCTTTTTTTTTTTAAGAGTGGAGTCTTGTGGCGCTCAGGCTGGAGTGCAGTGGCATGATCTTGACTCACTGCAACCTCTGCCTCCTGGGTTCAAGTGATTTTCCTGCCTCTGCCTCCCGAGTAGCTAAGATTACAGGTACCCGCCACCACACCTGGCTAAGTTTTGTGTTTTTAGTAGAGATGGGGTTTCACCACATTAGCCAGACTGGTCTCAAACTCCTGACCTTAGGTGATCTGCCGACCTCATGCTCCTAAAGTGCTGGGATTACAGGAGTGAGCCACTGCAACTGGCCTCTTTTTACTCTTTAAATTATGTTTGCTTATATAGCATTTGAACTGATATTTTTCTACTCTTTCCAATACAATTCTATTATCAGGATTAAAAGAAGGTGTAAAACTGTTCCAGAATATGAAAATGGCCTGCTAATAGGTATTAGGATATATGTCTAAAGATCTAGATACCGCAAAAGCTACTTTGTCGTGTTTGTCTGATGAGCACAAATTAAGTCAAGAATTTAGTGAACAACTACACATTTCTTTAAGCTAAGGAACTAATTGCTGGCACTTACACTGCTGAATAAATTGCAGGGACTTTAATGGGAAGTTGGAAGCTTAAAGTTGGGCTACTGCATAGCATGTAATTTCTCAATTCTCTGTGAAAAATCATTACCATGTGGCTTTTTCTAGGTACTGCACAGTTTATTGAATGCCTGGACCCAAATCTCATTGTAAAAATTATTACAATTAGTTTTTGCAGAATACTTATTAGCCAGTTTTTCTGCACTAGTAGATGCAAGGATATAGAACAAGGCTATGTTGCCAATGTATTTTCCTGCTGTTTAAAACAGATATATAGTAAAGAATTAAAAACAAAAATTCTTGGCATATTTTAAGTTTTAGGCTAAATTACTATTAGAAAAAGCCAAGACAACAGTGGTTTAAGTAAGATAGAAGCTTTATTCTTTCTTTTAATCTAAGTATGTGCAAACACAGAGCTGATAAGATGGCGCCATGGGTTTTCAGGATCCAAGCTCTTTCTCTTTTATTCCCTTGCCATCTCAGTGTTGTCACCCAGTCCTTATGGTCCAAGATGGCTCATTATCACATCAGCACTTCAGCTGACAGGAAGAGAGGGAGAAAGGGCAAATGGTGGGTATACTCAGTCTTAGAGCATATTGCAGAAATTACACACACCATGCTTGCTCTCAGACCATTGGGCACACCTACTTACAAGGAAGGCTGGGAAATGTTATCTTTATTCTGAGAAGCCACATACCCATCCAAATTTTATTACAATGCAAAAAGGAGAGGGCAGATACTCAGGTACTAGGGTATAAGTAATAGTCAGAATACCTGAAAACATTTTGTAAACTTTTCGGTATTTTCCAGCATTAGCTGCTATTTTTGCTGACAGTTATGATTCTAAATAAGATATTTTGGTACATAGTTAGAATGTTTGATCATTTCTTTATTTTTCCATTCACTAAGTGAGACAGTTATTAAACATTTCCTGGGTTTCCAACATTTTCAGGTGCTCCTTCTAATACTTGAGAAGTGCTGCAGAATTTCAGCACCCCAAAATGTTATTAGCTAAATAAATGTACAACTGGCCACTGCCATGATAAGTTCTTTCAGACATCAAACTGAATTCCCAAAACCCACCACCCCACCCATGGCCCAGTCAGCTTTTTTACTTGTGGGCTGTACCGTCTCAGTCCATCGCGGTTAATGGAATCTCCATTTTCCTAGCAGCTCTGGCCAAGAATTCCGAAGTCATCCCTGCCTCCTCTTTTCCCTTCACAGCAGCTCACATCCATCCCATCAGGAGATCCTCAATGCCCTGTTTGTAAAAATACTTCCAGAGCTTGACCACCTTTTACACCATCACTGTTGGCATCATGGCCCAGGCCACCGCCATCTTTTATCTGCAATATTAGTAAAGACTCTTCTCTAACCTCCCAGCTTGTGTTTCTTGCCTTTTAGCAGGTCTTGTACTTTTTTTGTTTCAACTCAGACATGATGTATTGGGTAATAAGAAATGAGGTGAATCGGTTTTATTGTGAGATTTTATGTAAATCTGATTAGGAGTTGGACTGTATTTTGCCATAGCTGTGAGTGCCAGAGACGTCACATTCCTCTGGTGGCCTTGGTTTTGGTCTTCCCAGTGTTTGTTGGGCTTTCCCCAGGACTCTGTTTTGCATCCATTTCAGCTGTAATCAACTATTACTATACTGCAGCTCTGTTGGTGTAGGGGAGGAAAAATATTCTATTATTTTATGATGAAATCTTCACCTCTCTGGGCTACCACCTTCACAAGTGTTTCTTTTCTCTTTTTTTTGAGATGGAGTTTCATTTCTGTTGCTCAGGCTGGAGTGCAATGGCATGATCTCGCCTTCCAGGTTCAAGCGATTCTCCTGCCTCAACTTCCCAATTAGCTGGAATTACAGGCATGCGCCATCATACCCAGCTATTTTTTTTTTGTACTTTTAGTAGAGACAGAGTTTCTCCATGTTGGTCAGGCTGGTCTCCAACTTCCGACCTCAGGTGATCTGCCCTCCTTAGCCTCCCAAAGTGCTGGGATTACAGGCATGAGCCACCACGCCTGGCCACAAGTGTTTCTTATCTTTTCTTGTGTCCCACTCTAGTTGAGACAGGAAGGCTACAGGAGGCTGAATTGAAAGGAATGGCTTTCCCCCACAGCTCTGGGAAAAGGCTAAGATCTTTCCTTTATGGAGTAAGTGGCTTCTGTCATGACAAATGCTCTGGGTAGTATATTTCATAAGGTTTATTCTTCTACTGCCAGAGTCAGAAGAACACCTTTCTTGGCTCTTCCCAGTGAGACTCTGTTGGGGTCCCAGGAGGCAAAAATTCCAAAAGCGTGTGAGTCCGCTAAGACTGCCACCCTCAGGAGTTTCTGATTTGAAAGCTAGTTCATGCTTAACCTCCAGCAACTTGTCAAAATGACTAGTCAGTTGTTTCTAATGGTTTCTGTCTCCAGCAGCTTCTGCTCCAGGTAAGCTCTCCTCTGCTGTGTCTTTGGATTTGTCTTTCTCTAGATTTCACAGTGGTGGTTGGCCCTGCGACCCCAGTTCACTGATGATTCCAAGACAAGTTATTGATTTTCAGTCTGTTTAGCTTTTTCTGTTTGTAATGATGTGACAACTTCACATTCTTTAATGTCTGAGCTGAACCCCTGCTTCTTTTCACCTTCAAAGTCTATGCTTAACCAGCAGCCCTGGTGACCTTTTGGAAACACAAGTCAGGGCATGGCATTCCACTCTCCCCAGTTATTCTCTGGCTCCCTGTTTCTAATTGAAAGCATATTAGAAGGGGAGGGAGGAAGGGAGCTAAGAGTTCAAAAACTATTTATTGAGTACTGTGCTCACTTCCTGGGTGATGGGTTCAGTTGTGCTCCAGGCCTCAGCATCATGTAATATGCCTTTGTAACAAACCTGCACATATAGCCTTAGAATCTAAAAAGTTGAAAACATAAAAATAAATAAAATTAGAACAGTTCTATGCTTACACAACTCTAGATAGATAGATAGATTATAGATATGATAGATATAGATATACACAGTCTCAGACAGGACCCCGTATACACTCACCAGCCTTTCCTTTCATTACTCCACTCCACTGCTGGCCCCTTTGATGTGCTTTTTACATGCCAGGGAAGCTCCTGACGCAGAGCCCCCCTACCGTTTTTTTTTTTATTTTGAGACAGAGTTTTGCTCTTGTTGCCCAGGCTGGAGTGCAATGGTACGATCTCAGCTCACTGCCACCTCTGCCTGTCTGGTTCAGGGGATTCTCCTGCCTCAGCCTCCTGAGTAGCTGGGATTACAGGCATGTGCCACCACACCTGGCTAATTTTTGTATTTTTAGTA